>BJCG01000888.1:0-49979 GCA_005406145.1 Prunus yedoensis
CAACACTCCCCTTGGATGTCCACCATACAATTGACATAGTTGCCTCATTAAAAACTTGCTCGGAAAACCCAGTGGGACAAAACCTAAGCAAAGGGAAAAAGAGTGCAACATTCTTCTGGATCATTGATATGGTGTTGGACGCTTGTGCTGTGTTAAAACCTTGATAGGAAAAACCCAGTGGGACAAAACCTAGTCCAAGGGAAAAGAGTACAGCGCACATATGTCTATATGTAGAAAATTTGAATCCTCCCCTGATGAATTACTCCCCTGATGACAAACTTGAATTATTTGAAGATACAAACAAATGATATTGATATCTCATTTTCCTCCAAAGCAAGCTTTGGTAATGCTTTGTATAAAAACTTCTTCAATATCATCACTGGAGGATGTATGTGTGTCATTCCTTTGAATCCCTGTTGAGGTTAGAGTAATACCAAAAATATCTAGACTATTTTCACAAATCCTTTCACATTAACAATTCTTAAAATAACATCATATTCTATAATACATATAATATAAGCAAACTCATACGTTACCGTTACGAGGACAAGAGTATAAAATTGCATGATGTAATAAGCTATTCATATAAATTTTGTATACTATGCTAGCATGTCATAGGCTCTTCAAGACCTAAATATTCTGATAACTTCTTTAAAAATTGAATACGTTGCAACGATATTGAACTTGATCTTGAACTCAATTCAATCAAAGTACTCACTGAGGCAATTAGATCACTTTCATTTCATGATATTTGAATACATACATTGAGCTTCGGGCTCCTTAACTTCTTTAGAAATTTTCCTTCAATAATTTATATAATGTATGACATTTTACATCTCTCAGAATTTATTCCTATGTATTCTTCAAAAGATCGCTTCTGGCGATATGCTTAACTTCATAATCTTTTTAGATTTTTCATCTCAAATTCCTTTATTAAATCAGGGAAGCCTTTGTAAACTCTTCAAGAGTTCTAACAAAATTCTTCATATATATACTGCAATGATGGTAAACTCATTTTCAAATTATTTATATATCCCTTTTGTAATAGATATTCATTAAGACGATTATACCATATTCTTCCACAATACTTTAATCCACACAAGGATCATTACAAGCCATCATATTTTAAATCATTTGCTTCAGGCATTCTAAATCCTTAGAATTTTTATACACATAAATTTTTCATAAAATGCATAACATAGCTGCATATGTTTACCATCATAATCCCATGTCTTTACTGGGAAACGTTGTGCCATATCATCAAGTGATTTATTTCACTTCATCTCAAACACCAATTTTAACATATACATTTTTATATCCTTTTGGTGTTTTAACTATGGTTCAATCATTGCACTTTTTCCGGAAATATTCAACTTTACTGGACTGCCTCTTCCAGTTGGCCAATCTTTATTTACATTTGTCGACAATTATAACAAGTGGTGCAATATCATCATGTATAGCCCTTGATAACTTTAGTACGTACTATAAACCAATAATCATCAATTCATGATCCCACAATTCTCATGTGCATGCGCATGCATAATTTATAAGCATCTCATTGCTTTCATTTTCTGGTACCAGTGCCACTTCAGAGGCTTTCACTGTCACTTCATGGAAAATATCTTTTTAAGATGTATAATTTATAGAATTGGATCATAACCTCTTCTAAGTGTTATTTTGATAGCGCTTAAACTTTGTAATTAATCTCCCTTCTGAGGTTAAGCCTTGGAACCTATAGATCTGTCATGCTTCAGGCATAACAGCTTTTATGGAGAGTTCATTTTTGTAATATATAAATCTGTCATGCTTCAGGCATGCAACAAATTGGTTATTAGTAGTCACTTAGTTTGTGTCTGTATATGCTTCTAGTCATTTAACTTACAATCCTTTTTGTGTTTGAATATGCTTCTGGCATTTATCTTCTATGCCAATTTGTTTGATGACACAATAATAAATATATTCATAATCATTTCGTCGTTCTTTGTTCTTTCAGGAACAACCAAATCTCCCCCTAATGACGGGAATTTTGGTTTCATCAAAATAATGCTATTTGATTGGAGTGGTAAATGTTGTCCTTCAGGGACCAAATATAAATAATATAAAGATGATAATATGAAGCAAAATCTTCAGGTTCGCTCAATATATAGTGTAACATAAATATCATGGTCTCCAAAACTATTCAATCAAAAAATAAAATTTTCACATCATAAATTATTTCATATTAAAGAACTTCTGGTTCTTATCAGAAAATGAGTTCATATAAAGGAAATTATGATTAATATGCTTCTGGCACAAGACCATAAGTACCGATCATGTTTATTCATAATTTCAACATTAACTCCATTGTGTGTATGTATGAAGCTATGCAAGTTTCTTCTGGAACTAAGTAATATCAAACATTATAAGTATTTAATTTGACCTGTCAATAGCTTTTGGTTAGGTCTGTAGAACCTAATATGACATTTACCAAAATGAGTGGTAATTAAACTCAAAAATAATTTTCAACTCAAATAGTTGTGTGTGTTGTTTCACTAAAAATATCATAATTCTCGGAGGCTTTTTCATACAAGACCCTCCCTTTATATTATTTAACTTCAAAAACATTTCACTTACGGGATAATGTGTAAGTGACATTTGTGCCCGAAAATGATATAGAGCTTACATTAGCTTCAGGGAATTATGTAATGCTTATATTTCTTCAGGAAATAATAGATCCAATCATATGAAATTCGTGGATGCATAAAGACTTTTTGTTTACCAACAATTGAAACACATCATATTTTCCATATTGCTATTGCTAGAGCACCTAAAACATGAAAGGATAAATTTATTCCTTTATGCTCTTCCACATTACAATCCTACTTGGATCTATATTTTCTTTCTTATTTGTAAATATAAGAATATCTACCTTTGGGATATCCATGAAAAATATAACCCCAAAAAAAATTTCATTGAACTTCTGGTTCATATAATACACTTAAAATTTCAAAATCCACAACTTCTGGTTTGGAGATAACTTCTGGATCATAATACAAATTAAATATCCCAAACTTCAGGGTTTGATTAAAATGTGTAATGAAAACTTCAGGTTTTGAATTAATTATGTCATTGCAAATAGTTCGGATTTGGGTATAATCTCAAATTAAATGTTGTATTTCAAATATGTATAATGAAACTTCTAGTTTCAACTAATTGCTTAACATGGAACTTCTGGTCCAAATAAGATATAATAAATAATTCACAAAGACAATAAAGTAGCATTATTTTAAAAAAAAAACTTACAATAATAATAACACCGAGTTCTACAAATAAAAATAAATATGATAAAATATGAAACATAACTAGACTGTTATACGATAAATTTAATTTATAGAATTACATGTTCTAATATGAAGATATTTGTAAATTTTTATTATAAATTGAACATTTTAAAAGTTTTGAACTTTAAGTTTTAAAGTATAGAACTTCGGATTCTAGCAAGTCATATAAATAAAACTTCTGGCTATAGATTGAATTTGATCTTGAACATCAAGTTCAAAAAGATCACATAAAAGTATTGATTTTAAGAAAAATATGTTCAATAATAAATGATGAATCAAAGGTCTTTCAAGCTCAATTTGATCGCAATAGCATAGATATGATAATTGAAGAACTTCGGGTTCCAATTAGATTGTGTGACATAGAACTTCAGATTCTAATAAAATATAAGAATAATAAAAACTAAGAAACCAATGAACTGAAAGTTCCAATCTTTTGATTCCACTGTGGAAACCATGATAAAGATTATTTCAAAGAGATTTCTGCACGAATATGAATCACAACATATTTGTGGGGAATAGAAAAGGTTATGACAATCACCACACAAAGGAGAGGTTATTGCAAAGGCTATAGAAAATTGTCTCTTAGAGGGGGAATAGAAAAGATTATGACAATCACCCTTGATAATGCGAAGAATAATAATACATATGTGATGGATTTAAAGAAAAGATTTAACAAGAGAAATATGATGTATTAGGTGGAGAGTTCTTTCATGTAAGGTGTTTTGCACATGTCATCAATTTGGTTGTGAGGGATGGAATTGAAGAGGTGAAGACAACCATCAAGCGTCTTCGTTGAAGTGTTAAGTATGTGAGGAGTAGTTCATCACGTTTGCAAAGGTTTAAAAATGTGCTTTGAGGAGAGTGTAACTTGCAAGAAGGTTGTGTGTTAGATGTTAAAACAAGATGGAATTCAACATATTTGATGATAAATGCAGCAATGGAGTTTGAGAAGTATTTGATAGCCTTTTGGAGCATGATCCATTCTATAGAAGTGAATGTGAACTAAAAAAAAATAATGAAGATGGAAATGAGCTGGGTTTGAAGAAAAAAAAGGGTGGAAGTGACGGTGATGAGGGGGGTCCATAAATGAAGGTGATGTGGAGTAAATATTGCGAAGTTTGCATACATGTTGGAAGATTTTATCTTCTAACAAAGCGTATATCTAGTTCTCATTACATCACTCTAATACTTACTTTGATGAGGTGACACAAACCAAGGATATGCTTTGCAACAAATGGGCAGCAATGATGTTTTTCTTAGTTCCATGGCTAAGAAAAGAATGAAAAATTTGAAAAATATTGTAACATTGATGCTTTGAATCCAGTTTTGATTACGTGATGTTTTGTATAGAAGTTACTTGGATAGTGATATTCTTCTAAGTGAGGATGAAAGATTCAAAAGTATGATGTCCACATCTTTATCTTCATTATATGTCGGAAGCCACATTTTTAGATGATCAATCTGCAAATTTAGAGAGTGTTTGTGGCTAATCAAGGTGGGAATCGATCCAAGAAGGAGATGTTTATGAGTAAATTGAAAGAGAGGAGCATGCAGATGCTAATAATGATTTGGACAAATACTTGAGTGATGGAATTGAGGATGAATCTCCAAACTTTGATGTATTGGCTGGTGGGAAAGGGAAGTATGCAACCTACCATGCACTTGCGATGATGGCACGATATGTTTTATCAATTCCAGTGACATCTGTTGCTTCAGAATCTGCTTTACAGCTGGAAGAGTTCTTGACCCATTTCGAAGTTCCTTAACACCAAATATCGTGGAGGCTTTGGTGTGTACCAAGATTGGTTAAGATATTCCAACAAGAGTGTGGGAGTGTTTGAAGAACAACTTGAAGAGCTTGAGGAAATTGAAATTGGTATGTAACATCTGACTTTAAATTATTTACCGCTCTTAAATTGCTTTTTTTAATTATAGTATTGATTTATGCTTGTTGCAGTTGTAAGCCAAGAGTTGGAAAATCTATCACGTGAATGAATGGAACTAAATATGAAGGTATGGAGTTCTTTAGTTTAGTTTTGTATAAATATGTAGATTTTTTTTTCATATTTTTTATGTTTTCTATTATCTTTAAAGGAAATAACTATTCTCTTCATGTGCCCTTATTAATTCATATTTTTGTTGTTTATTTTGTTTAGCAGCTTCTTTATTGACAAATTATTTGAAGGAATTAAGATGGTGTGCTTTGAATTTGGAGAGGTGAGTGTTGATTTTTGTTCAAATAAATACTATACTATGACATTACCCCTCTTTAAATAACATCATAGAACTTCCCATCACACATGAATGTATGATACTTCTAGTTAATAATTACACCAAGACGATCTATATGCTTGAGATTCATCATTTTAGGTCATTGACTTGCAGCTGATTTTCTTCATTCCTGACTTCTATTCCTTCCATTCCATATATATTTTTCATATCCTGTAGCAATACAACTTGTATCACTCTTGTACAGTAAAAGGTTTAAGGAGAGGCATTTTCTGACTAGAACTAGCACTCTTATGTTCCTTCATTTTTTTGCAGGTTGGCATATTCGTGATTTCAGCAATGGTGTTGCGAACATGATGTATTGAGATAGCTTACTTCCAGTGATGAGTTGAATTGGAATGTATTATGGATCTATGTTAAATGTTGTAGTTTTCATTTTCTGTTTTATTGTGGACTGGTTTAAATTTGAACATTATGTCATTTGAACGTAAACATTGGAATTCTTATGGAATTTTTTTTCCTTTTTGGTTGGCTTAATCATGATTCACAAGAAAATTTCAAAATTGATTTCCGAAATTTTTATCCAAAAATGCCAAAATTATTATCCGAAAATTCCAAAATATTAACTTCAGAAATTCCGATAATGCCGAAATTCCGCATCGGAACTAAAAGATAATTCCGAAAAGTTTCGGAACGGGAATTCGGAACAGTGGCTTCCGATCAGTCCGACCGAAAAACACCCCTAAATATTATCTAAATAGACATTTATGAACTTTGGATATATATTGACGTACAGTGGCGGACCCAGAAATTTTTCAGCGGAGGTGCAAATTTAAAAGCTAAGAGCTCCAAAAAAAAAAAAAAAAAGACAACTAAACATCCTTATAATTTCAACAATACTAATGCTATTCATAATTAATCGGAAAAAAAAAAAAAAAAACATTACAATTAACCTACAATTATATGGATCTGACTTACTTTGGATTGGCGTACTCAAGAAGGAAAAGAAAAACGTAGGATTCTTGTAATGCATACACACTTTGATGAAATTGGGTGATGTTAAATGGTCCTTTGTAAAGAGAATTCCCAATTCCACTTAAATAAGGAATTCCCAAAACCCAATTAAATAAAGAAAACTTAATTGGGTTTTAATTGGAATACAAAAACCCAATTTAAGTGAGGAATTACAAAAATCCAATCATAACCCCAATTCAGTAAGAAATTGTAAATACCCAACTAAAACCCTATAGAAGCCCACGAAATGGCCCAAGCTATTTCAGTTTTTTTTTTTTTTAAAACCCTGAGCCAGATCTCAAACACCTCCTGCAAAGGAAAAAAAAAATTGAAAAAATTTCTACATACCCAGATCCAGTTTCAACTTTCAACAAAACATGCGACGATT
This sequence comes from Prunus yedoensis, assembly GCA_005406145.1. Taxonomy (NCBI): domain Eukaryota; kingdom Viridiplantae; phylum Streptophyta; class Magnoliopsida; order Rosales; family Rosaceae; genus Prunus; species Prunus yedoensis. The sequence goes on from BJCG01000888.1 coordinate 6,952, forward strand.
TTACAGAGGATGTTCTGATTCTTACGAAATGAGGATCAGAGATCTACAACAATGATGATGTTGCAGGGATAGGAATCAATCAGAGACGTTGGTTCCGAGGAAATGCGTAGATCCTACGGTCGGAGGTCAGGTCGGGGACTGCACCCACTTGAGGTCGTTTTGGCCGGCTTCATTAAAAAAAAAACAGAAGCGCGCAGCACCCAGCTCTCTTGTGCATTTCATCAACAGGTTCCGTGCATCTCTGATCTGAGCAGAGGTGCAACTCCAGCAACTGTTATGGAATTTTCCGGCGACAGGAGGTGCAGGTGCACCTCCTTGTGCCTGCACAGGTCCGCCACTGTTGACGTATATCTGAAACTTCAGGTTCGAGTGCATATATCAAATTAAAAAGAATATAGGTTTTAAACTGCATGTCCAAATTTGTAGTAATATGATATTGTTCAAGGTAATAAAATAAAACGACAATAAATTTAAAAAAATAGAAGACATGAAATCCAAATAATGTTGGAACTTCAGGTTCTTAACATGATGTATATTTTTCAGCCCAAAATCATAATACATATGCACTTATTGAAATATCAATTTGGAGGTTGACACAATTAGTACTTCGGGTTCTAGAATTTACCTATTTAATGCACATGTGGCCGAAACTTATAGTTTGGATTAGAGATAATAAGAACTTCGGGTTCTAAGATATTTGAACTTTGGGTTATATGAGGAACTTCACGTCCTTAAATATAAATTATTGAAATGAAAACAAATAACTGAATATAACAATAAAATAAAATAAATTGTTGGAAATTCTGGTTCCAAGTTAGAGAAAAATTAAAGAACTCCAAGTCTTGATTTACTTTCTGAGAATTGCATAATCCAAGTCCTTTATATAAATATTATATGGATTGAGAACTAAGAGACTTCGGGTCTTTATTTAATTATATAATTTAGGGACTTCGGGTCCTTGCATAAAATAAAAATAACACTAAGAAAAGAACTGAGTAAAATAAAATACATCAAACATTAAAATATTGCAATAAAATAAATTGTTGAAACTTCTGGTTCTAATGAAAAATAAATCAAAGAGCTTCAGGTCTTCATTTGCCTTTTACGAATTAGGGAACTTCAAGTCCACAAATATTTATATTATAAGGATTAAAATCTAAGGATCTTCTGGCCCTTACATGATTGAATAAGAACTGAGGAACTTCTTGTCCTCCATTAGTTATATAAGAATTGAATTGTGAGTAATCTCACTTTACCTCATAAAGATTGGAGACATGAAATATCACGTTGATATTGATCTTACTCTTAACGAAAATATTGAATTTCTGACAAATAACAAATACTGTTGAAATCTTGTAAGTAGATAGACAAGATAGATATCTAAATAAAAGTGCTAATTCTTTGTAAAATATCAAATTTATATGCACTAGATATGTAAATGAAAATATATAAAAAATAATTCTTATCTGTTTGGAATCTTGTTGTTCAGCTTCCTTTTGTTGATGCACTTCTTTCCATTTGATAAGCCTATGTAAACAAGAGCTTTCATACTTGCGAAACTGTGCTATCTCAAGTAGTTAGAGACTCGTGCTGATAACGTGTTATATAACTAAGGGAAAATTGTAGAGAGAATTGGAAAGTAGAGAAAGACAATAGAATTTGTGTCAATCAACTTGTATCTCTCATCTTGATAAGACCTCTTATTTATAATTTTACAATGTAAGAAGACATAACAACTCATAAGTTACAAGCCCACTACTATAGTATTTCGTATATAGGTTACATAGAATTAGAAAGGGTGAATGCTAAGAGGTATGGTGGTCATCCACCAACTCATGCATTTACAACAACCATATATACATATATATATATATATATCATATGATAAAATCATTCATACAAACGACCTTTGCTTCACATAAACGACATACCCCTTTATATCCTAATATACGAGACACATGAACATCCAGATATTTTTGTGTCGTTTACAAGTTTTAACTTTTTCAATGGTTCACCAAACCCCAAACTCGCGGGCACAAACTCCTTGCTTATTTGATTAAAAAAGAGGAGAATGAAAAAAGTATAAAGCTGACTAGAGTGGACTGTACTATAATCTTCATGCCCTTTTACTAATATTAGAAGAGTCGGGTTTTTGTCTTTACACCCACCATCTTGACCTCAGGTTGAGAAAGCTGCGCCCAGATCACCTCTTCCAGCTGTATTAACCATTTAATTACTAATCCAACCATTAATATAATATTAATTAGGAAGTTAAGATCAATATCAATCATCAATCTAAGCTGTTTTGATAGAGGCATATAGAGCAACCATGTGCACATTTCCTAATGACAAATTGTGACAAGAGAAAGCTTTCATAGTTTTTTCCAAACTGACCACCTTGTAATAATCGGCAGCAGTGTGCGTTGTCCTAATCATCGAAATAACTTCAAACCTCGCACATAGTTTACCCACTAGCACACATCACCAGATCATCTGTAACTAGGTTGTTATTTAGTTTAATTAATAATAATCGTGTTTATCATTCTACTTTACCTTGTTCCTCATTGTCTTTAATATAATTAACCAAAGTCTCTGATCTCTTCCTCACAACCTTAATTAATGTCTTTCGGTTCTGCTTCTTCTACCACAATTGTCATCAACAACTGGGGTGATGGGAAATTGCTTGAGGAAAAAGATTCAAGTGCCAGAGTCACCAGTTGCCATTATTCCAAGGCCTCCCACTGGTTTGTTTTGCATTCATCTTATGATCATTATGATCAGAATATTTTAGGCATGAAGTTTTTAACTTGAAAATATTTCCTCTGTCATTTGGTTAAAGGGGACTTTGGTTACAAGTTTCTCTCCCCACGAAGAAGATTAATGAACAGTGAAGAGGAGAGCTCCAACTGCTTCCCCAACTTTCTTACACAGGTCAAGGGTACTTTAAAAATGTCCATTTTTTGCTGAAAAAATGTTTGTGTTTATTGCTTCTCTAATGAATATAAAATGGTTGTGACAGAAAGCAGAGTAGACATGAAAGACGTAGATTACCACTTCAAGAATGGAATTCAATCGTCTGTTCAAACACAGATATAGGTACTTATTGTATCTATTTTAAAGTCATTCTTTCCTTTGCTAATTATTTTGTTCTTTCTATTTGTGTGTATGTAGCTGCAGAAAAGATGGTAAAAATACAAGGCATGGTTTATACAGCCACTCCAAGTCCAAGAAATTGACTCTGGAGACGGTGACTAGGAAGGAAGGAGTGTTCCGGGATTACAAGCTTTACTGCTTTTGTTATAGTTCCTTGAAAGCTGCCACACGTAAATTTAGCAAGAATGAATTTAATCGGGCAAGGCGGATCGGCGATGTCTACAAAGGGTATGTCAGTATTGCAACATGAACTCTGCTGCAAAACCAAGCGAAGGATTTCCTATGCTATCAAAAGGCTCAGGAAGACTGGAGCACAAGGCCATGAACAATGGGAGGTCAGCTTTTGTTATTTATTTAACTCTCAACAGTTTCTCTCTGCCTCTCTGTCTGCTTGTGTGTGAGGTTTATGTTATGCCTGCAGAATGAGAGGAAATTTATGAGCAAAATAAGCCATCCAAACATAGTGAGGCTAATAGGGTACTGCTGCGAAGGTGAGCACAGAATGTTGGTCTATGAGTATATGAGCGGAGGAAGCTTGGAGGCCCAACTCATGACAGGTACAGCACTCAGATAGAGAGAGAAGAAGAAAGTTCTGTGTTTTCTTTTTACATATTATGTTGGCTGCATGTAAATATAGAGCCTAGAGTTAAGCTTAGAAGGAAGTTATTGAACTAAAGTTGAGTTGATTGGCATAAACAGAAAATGCTACACAACTAGATTGGAGCAGAAGAATCAAAGTAGCACTTGGGGCGGCCAAGGCTCTGAATTGTCTTCACACTCATAAGACGCCATTCATTCATCGCGATCTAAAAGCTTCAAATGTTCTGTTGGATGATGTGAGTTCTGTCACTCATGTTTCTTGACATATAAGATAACAAGTAGATTCTGATGAGGGCACCAAGCTCTGTTCACCTTATTTTTGTGGCTATATATCAAACTGATGATTATTAACCAACACTGCAGGACTGCAATGCTAAGCTTTCAGACTTTGGCCTTGCTAAATATGGACCCCGAGATGGCCAGGACCATGTAATGACAAGGATTCTTGGCACCAAAGGCTAATTGCACCTGAATACATAGGACAGGTACTCAACCAGACACCAAAATCTACAAGGCAGAGGAGCCTGCAATTAATTATAAGAATCCTTACGTACAACGGTGTATACAGCATCTCTCACATTTCATACTTCACGTGTTGGTTGCTTGACCAGTATTTTACGAGGACATTGTATACAGCCGGCATGCCGGACATTTCATAGTCCTAAACAAGGTAATGTGTTTTTCATTTTGCAGGGCATGTGGACACCAAACCGATGTATACAGCTTTGGTGTGGTGCTCTTGGAGATTTTGTCAGGCTCCTGTGCCGTGAAGAAATACTCGGATGGGATGGCGGGTGATCTAACCAAGTGGGCTGAACCATATCTTAGCAACAGGCGGAAGCTGCATCATGTGATTGACCAGAGACTTGGAAATAACTTCCCTGTGGAAGAAGCTCACAAGTTTGCTGAGCTCATCCTCCGGTGCCTTGATTCAGACCCCAAGAGCAGACCAACAATGGCTGAAGTTGTGAGTGATTTGGAGAGTACAAGAAAACAGAAGCAGCAGCAGCAGCAGCAATCGGATCTCGGTCCATGTTACTACGTTCACCACATGCCCTCCTTACAGAAGCATTTTCCCTGGACGAAATGGATGTCAGGCATAGTAAGCTGATTTCCTTGATAATGCTATATCCCACAATGTCACGCTTACAACATTGTGTATGAAAACAAAGGAAATAGTTTTTGCTTGAATTGCTTTTGGTCATATGGTAATGGCAGGCATTATATACAACTAGTAGAATTGGGTCATTAAGCTGCAAGTGACGCTCTATTGGTAAATAGCTAGCTGCTATTCTAGCATCCGTCATCCAATCTCATACTTTTCATGAACAAGTTTTCTTTGGGAAACTAAGCCGTCATCCAATCTCATACTTTCAACATCAAGGAAATATTAAAGAGAACCCAAATCTTTAATATGAATTTTTCTTTAAGAAGAACCCACTTCGTCCTAAAAAAAACCCGCTTCAAGAAGTTAGTTTCAGTTTTCAACATCACCTTTTCCAGTGATTGAGAGCCATCCACGTACACAAGGAAGAAAGTTGAACCAGCATGTTTGCCTAAAAAAAATCTGGATTTGTCATGCCCAGCCTTCATCGAAGAACCAATGCTTTAGCAAACCTACTACAGCAAGTACAACAATATTTTACAAAGCGTAAATGTTTTATAAGTAACGAGAGAGAGAGAGAGAGGAGAGAGAGAGAGAGAGGAGAATAGGTGTACTTGAACGGATTAAATTGGCAACAAGATAATTTGACACCAGCAGTTGTGACAGGATAATGAACGTCTGTCACCCGGCAAAATTATATATACTGATAGATGGCTAACTTTATACACTAAAACATCAAGCAGATTACCACTACAAAATAGCTACATAGCTTCTGGAATTACAGGTGGAAGTAGCCTCATAATAACTCAAAAACTGTGTCAAATTACATGCCCAAACTTGATGCTATGTAAACAAATTATGGAGTCAAATAAGTAATTTACATAAAGGAGACTCTCCGTCAACGCACACGTGGAGATTGCCGGTGGGATAGCAATGGGGATGCACTTGGTGTTATATTGAGAGGAGAATGGTGTTGTCGCATTGGTGACCTCCGGTGAGGAACAGAAAGCGTCTGCTGTCTGATGAGAGTTTCTGGCTGCAGTTTTTGGGGCTTCAAGTTGTTCCAGCGTAGCTAATACCACTGACATTGTTGGCCTAAGTTTAGATTCTGTGCATAGGCATTGTGAAGCAAGAGTAGCAGCTGTAAAGGCTGCTTTCTGGGGATATTGGCCCTCCAACTAGTGTCCATAATCCGAAATAGTTTTTCTTCTGTCACCCAAATATGGTTTTGTCCAGTCTACAAGATTCTGCTCGAGACCAACTTTTGTTTTATCGACAGCTCGCCGTCCAGACAATAGTTCCAGTAATACAACACCAAAACTATACACATCACTTTTAGCAGTCAATCTACCTGTTAAAAAAATGAAAATGGGTTTGTAAGCCAAGTAAAGATGCATTACTATGTGATGTGAACACAGTGAATCCAAGTACTTCAAGATTCTTTGCATTGTTTCCGCCACAACTAGGGCTTGCACATAAATGCAGAGCCCATTTTTACAAAGTTCCACCTTGAAGAAATCTTAATGTCAAATATTAAGAATAAATCAAACTTCTACCAAGAAATTATTCCAGATGCAACTCAAAAGCTTAACTTTTTCTTTCTTGACCTTTTGAATCAAATAGATGAGTAAATTCCAAATATCAAAAATCAAATCGCACTATTTAGATATCAGTCCAGAGAATCACTATATTCCCTAATTTTTCACCTGAACAGAAAGTTTGCAAATGATCACTTATTATTAGTCAACTGGCACCAAGGTGACTCCTCTAATCAAAGTGTTAGAGATGACCAGCCCGGACTATGGGAAATTTGGTGAAATGGCCATAAAAAGATGCCCCAATGCAAACTTGTTCAAAGGTGAAATAGCAACAATACTTAATATAGAAGTTAAACATACCTGTAGCAACATATTCAGGTGCTGCATAGCCTTGAGTACCCATGACTTGAGTAGATACATGAGTCCTGTCACCAGTGGGGCCCGCCTTCGCCAAGCCAAAATCAGAAAGCTTCGCATTGAATTCCTGGACCCCCATGCACCATAACATCAGTGATTTATCCAATTTAATCATAAGATATTTAGGCATAACTGCTAAAGGGATGAACTAGTGTCCTCTTGTTCAACATACTGAATCTAGTAAGATATTGGAAGCCTTAAAGTCCCGATATATGACTTGTGATTCAGCCTCATGAGAAAACTGAGGCCCCTGGCAGCACCTATGGCCACTTTCATTCTTGTTGCCCATGAAAGTGGTTGCGGCCCTCCTGTGAAACAAATGTAAAAGTTCAACATTACATAGGTTTCAAGCCCAAACCAAGGAGTTTCTTCAAAATTGCAAATGCAACCTTGTTTGAGATTTAAACCCTTGAAAGAAAATGCGCATAAAAGTTTAACTTCAAGATAATTTAAACAATTTTGAGATGTGGGTAGGGGGGAATTATTAACATCAGAGGAATACATCACTTACTTCTAAACAGATGGTTCTCTAAGCTTCCTTTCGGCATGAACTCATACACTAAAAGACGGTTCTCACCCTCCAAGCAGTACCCGATTAGCTTAACCAGATTGGATGGTACAGTTGGCCAAGATAATTACTTCTGTCTGAAATTTATTGGCTATCAGTAAATAAGCCAAACATGAGATTTTATACACAACACATACAGAAAATTGTTATAGAAGAAACCTACCAACCACTCCTTGTGGCCTTGGAAACCTTCAGGTTTGAGCTTCTTGACAGCAACAACCATTCCGGACCCTGGTTTTGCAGCTGTCAATGTGTGTTCATTAATCCATCCTTGAAAACATAACCAAATCCTCCTTCACCAAGAAGACTGTCAGGGCGAAAATTTCTGGTGGCATTCTTTAGCTCATTGAATGAGAAGGCTTTCAAATTGGAGACGACAATATTTCACCTTCAGTTCTTGGGGTAGGAAGACTTGAACCATTGCTCCTTTCACTAGATGATGGGATGGTCAAGTGGGAGGGAGCGGAGGAAGGGCTGGTTTTGCTGGAAATTTTGGAAACCCTGATCCTGACAGGAGAAGTAGTTGGTAATCAACAATCAATTAGTAAATTGAGAGAGAAAAACAAATGTAGGCCTACACCAATTAGATCGTTCCTCAAGAAATGTCATATGTAGTACAAATCTTCAAGAATATGTTGCAAATTAATTCAAAATTGAAAGCATTAAGAATGTATAATATTTTTATTGGATTTCTAAGAGGACAACTATGTAAACTGGTAGATCAACGTACAGAGTTTTAAGTTATCAGGTGATCTCAAAGAAGGCTACAAGCTAGACTGGCTCACAAAAAACACCTTAAATTAAGCATCTTTTGAGGACCATAAAAACACCTTTCTTTTGGCACAAAGGTCCTCCATAAATTTTCCCATCAGACCCCGAATGTTAACTAAAGTCGTTGCTTTAGAGAGTTTAGCGTGCCATTAAAGCTAAACCTTCACATGATCATAGTAACGAAATAATTGTCAAAATTCACTCTCATAGATTGACCCCATTTTTAGACAAAAGCAAACTGAGAAAATGTAACAATTATGAGCCTAAATGAGATTACCAAAAGTGCATTGAGCGTTACCAAATAATGACAAACTCTATAAGGCTGTCTTCAACGTGTTCCTATATTCTCCTTAAATGGGAAAAATATCCTATGGTTGAACCAGGAACTTAAAAACTTATAAATGACAGTGAAAAAATCAACGATTCATTGGGGAAAAAAAAAAGTTCATTAGAAATTTTTTTTTTAAAAAGAGAGGACAGATCTTCCATTTACGAATATGCGCAGAAAAAATGAAACCAGGAGCTAAACAAAGAAAGAGACTTCATTTAATACCAAGCAGAAGTTGCTCCAAAAATGCTAATGATCTTCTTCAACCGAGCTACCTAGAACCCAAAACGAACACAACTTTCTATCCAGTGAAAAACAACCGAACCTGATAAAATTCCATTACTTTACACCAAAAAGACTCTCAGAAGAACATCAAAATATACCCATCAAAGAAACAACAAAATATAACCCATCAAAATACAAGACCAGTTCATTCAGAAATATGAACAAATAAGGTAATTTTCATAGTAAATTATTCATAAGTTACCCAAAGTACCAAAGGAGCTCTGTGCTGTGTCTACTTTAGCTGAAGAATCTAAGCAGTTTCCCATTTGCTACTCCAAATCCCAAAGGCACTCTCTTTTAGTCTCTTTACAACTTCTTACGAACACAAGGTTTTGTTGGTAAACAATCAGCAAGTCATTGCAAAGAGGGAAGAAGAAACTGTAGCTGACTTGTTCTGGGTTTTTTATGATTGTGCTAGTTTCTAAGAAAATACAAATAATATGAGGGGAGAAGACGAAGAAGAAGAAGAAGAAAGAGCGGTGAAGGTGCGGAAATGGAAACAGAGAAGAAATTTTGCAGACAGAATGAGTCTGCCTCGGCTTCGCCTTGGTTAAGAGTCACGACAAAACGCGTGGGGGCTCGCTCACCAGTGACGTGCTCACCACCTTCACCTCGTGAATTTTCTTTAATAGCCCTCCCTCGTGTGGACTTGTAGTTTGTCAATGAGCCATCATTTGTGAGAATGACGAAAGTACCCTTCACTCTATTTCCACTGAACCCACCTGTGATGTCCATATTTCTTTTTGTTTTCTTTGGGGAAGAAATTGATTAAATAAAGAAGATGCCAACATCAGTTCTAATAGTAGAATCGTCATTAGTGCCTAATTTAGTGTGGATTAATAACCCTTTTGTGATTTCATTAGTATCAAGTGGTGATTAATTGTCGATGATTTAGAATAATCGTTTATGCGCATATAGACGGCTGATATTTAAAAATGAATGTTAATTTGTGAAAAGAATAACTCGAATTTTATTGTATTTCTTATCAGAGTTATGAGATGATTTTGAATATATTACTACATTTGTTTTTCTTTATTATTGTAACTAGGATATTGAAATGTTTTGAATATTGCACGAGGCGAGACGGTTTGAGTAGATAAATAATTATATTTATATATAATGGCTTACAAATTGCAATGATGTGTAAGGGTTAATTAATTCAAATCTCCATTAGTCGACTTTGCAAGAGTCAAAGAAGCAAAGAATAATTTTTTTTTTTTTTTTAAAATGTTGATAGTGCAAGTAAAATAATAATATAGCAACACTCGATTTAAATAAAAGGTGGGAGAAGAATGCTTGTTTATCACTCTTGCTTTGTACAGATCCTACCTATAGATGCTTTCCAGCCTTCGATTCCGAATTCTCACCACCAATTCAATTTGCCAAGTATTTGTGGGCACACGCACTATAGTATTGGTTGACTGAGTAAATGGCTCGTGACCATCTTTTTTATTCGGTCAATAATTTCATTTCATCTTTTAGCTAGGAAGGATTGATACCCTCCAACACTTTCTCGAATAATTGTCTTAATCATTAGAATTTTTTTAAATTAAAAAAGAAATATCTTAAAAACTCGGTGTAAGAGAAAGTCACACTACTCCGATCAACAAGCCTAACGTCTAAGTCACGTTGAAAAAATAAAAAATATCTTAAGCTTAATGTTGCAAACTGGTTTGAGGGGTATATTTGGGAATGGACATAGGAGGTCATGTGTGAGGTAATTGGCTAAGGCAAGAACAAATGGAAGAGAGAAAAAGAAGGGGGGGTTGATTTGAGGAGGCATGTGGACAGCCTTGTACTAATAATATTGCGTAGAAATTTGATATATGCCTTGACTGGAATTCTTTGCATGCGCAAACCGTTTTCACACTAGACCCTACTGCTATATATCTGAATAAAGAAATAAATGCTACAGGGGAAAGGTTCCATCAGATAATTCTGGTTTTATAGATAATGTTTCCTAATTACGTTGGGGTTACAAAGTATTAGTAACTTAATAACGCTGGCTGGAAGAACAAATTCTGTTTTAGGAAATTCTTCTAGAACAGATGAGATTGAATATTGAGAATAATTTTTAATTACTGAACTGAATTTGTCAATGGTGGAAGAAAAAAAAAATTATCTGGTAATAATCTGGGGATGATGCGCGGTGATGAAATTACGTAATGAGTCGATGGAGAAATGTTGAGACTTGTCAAATGTCTTGATCAGAAAATGTTTCTGCATAAAACAAAAGACAATTAATTCAATTTTAGTAGCGCTAGTGTTGGATGCTTTAAAGTTGTGTTGTAACTCGTCGAATTAGAAAACTAAATGACAATTCTATCTTTTGTTTGCTTTGACTTTTAGGCTAGCTTGGAGTATGATGGGTTAAAATCCGTATTCCTTTTTATCGATTTATTTTACCCCGGCATTAAGAACGATAAAACACCAAATCAATTATCACTCCAGTATATGAATAACTGTTTTTAACTACTTTAGCTATAGTGAGTCTCCTCGTATTCCTTGTTATATTCAAGAAAGAAAGGGAAAAGGGGAATGTTAGTTGTCTTGTCTAGTAGTGATTGTTGCAGGAGGTTAAAAAATCATGCAAAGACAATGACAGGGAAAGGAGTGAGAACACTAAAAGGAAGAAAGAAACTCATACCCACCCCCCTCACCTACCAAATGCCAACCGTTGATTTCTTATCAAGACGTGTGTATGCCAATGATAGTAAGACACTATGATTATACATGCATAACACTTAGTTAGTCAATTCGTATATAATGTGTGTATTATACATGCTTACATACGTATTTATAAAACTTATTTACTTACGTGTCTTAATTATACAAAATACATAAACATATTATTCATTTGTATACGTGTTTTTACAATAATATACATATCTTTCGCATATTATTGGCATATTTTCAACGTACCATATTATTTGGCAATCATGTAATATTATACTATTATTAATTGCCGAATTTTTTCAAGAAATTTACCAAATAATAAATGTAAGTATTTTATACTTATGTGTCGTATTTACCATACCATACCATACCAACTATGCATAGGAGAATTGAATAACGTGGCGTTCCCATCACTAACCATATCCACCTTAGCCAAACTATCACCTATGTGAGTATGGGTCCTCCACGTACTCCAAGCCTATTGGCGATTTCCCTTTTCTTTTTTTTTTTAATTTTTCTTGAATTTTCTATTTAAACCCCTCACTTTTCTTTGTTCACCCCAACTTCTAATTCAAATTTCACAATTTCTAAGAAAACCCCACTACCTTCCCCAACTACCCATAAATACAAACCCAACAAAAAAATAAATATATAAAAATAAACTCATCAACCTCACACCCTATATCCTGCTATCTTGCTCCTCATCACTCTAAGTTCACCTCAACCTCACATTACTTAAAGAGATAAAAACATTGTTGTCAAATGTGTAGCAGCATTATTTTAGAAATGGAAATAGAAACGACAGAAATTAGATAAAAACAATGTTGTCAAATGTATAGTAGTATTATCTTAAAGAGATAAAAATACTATTGCCAAGAAAATAGAAATGACAGCTTATGAAAATGGGGGAGATTTATTTGCTGCAAGGTCAGTAGAGGAGACAATCTTGAACACGGAAGAGCCCAGGGAGCTCAAAGTTTATGAATTGGCTCCGTTGAATGCTGGTGAAACTGAAGAAGAAATCAAACCAACCTTTGAAACAATGTCTAAAGCTGATTCTCAAAGCACTAACGTAGTTTCCAAAGATGAGATCATTGCTAATTAGATAGTCCATGAGGGTATAACAAAAGAGCAACTTCAGATCCCATTTTCTATATTGCTTCCTGAGGATAGATGTAATAGGTTTAAGTATTAAGTTGGATAAAGAGTAGTGAGGTGTGTAGGGTGTGTATAGATGTACTAGAGTTAAGTATTTAGTTGGATGACATTTTTTGTCTTTTTGCATAATAATAAAATTTAAGAGCTTAATGATTTTAGTATTAGGATGAACAGAGAAAATGTGGTGTTTAAATAAAAAAAACTCTTTTCTTTTCTTTTGTGCACAATGGCCGCCCAGAAAGCCCAACGCGAAACAATGGGCTTGGGCTCAAAGTGTAAGGTAATATTGACAACACTAGTTCATTTGGGCTTTAAGTGTTAGGTGCCAAGAAAAAAATTAAAACCAAAAAAAAGACAAGAAATTTATGGGGAAGCTACTATTGCAAACCTACATATGTTTTTTTAATCAAACTATTTTTGAAAATAAAAAGGCTTATTATCACAATTCATCCCTAAAGTTTACGAAACTATCAGATTGCTCCCAATATTTTTTGTATCATTCGTGGTCCACAAGATTAATATATGTTATTACAAATGGCCCCTGCCGTTATGTTGCATCAAAAACTCCGTTAGTTTGTTGACCCTCCAACCTGCACTTTAGATTGCTTGTTGAACATCCACATGCAAAAACACATCTATGAGGTTTACACACCTATCACAAATGGTTTTTGCAAAAATTTTTAATTTTTGAATTAAAATTCATAAAATTTTGGTTTTCTTTTTAAATTTTATGAATTTTAAATTATTTAAAAATATATTATACTTTAAGTACATGTGAAACTATATTATTGTAGATGCGGGCTCCATATATATGCCACATCAACAAACTAATGGAGTTTTTAAAAAATAATTTAAAATTCATAAAATTTAAAAATGAAGGGTTCATAAATGGTCCTCAAGATTAAAATCCTTTTATAAATGATTTTTTCATTTAAATAATTTTAAAAAGAAAACCAAAATTTTATGAATTTTAAATTAAAAAATTAAAAAATTTCATAGAGACCATTTATGATAGGTACAACCTCAGGAATGTTTATATATATATATGTCATGTCAACAAACTAACAGAGTTTTTGACGGAACCTAATGGCAAAGACTATTTGTGATCGCACACTTTATGAACGTTTGTAATATTAAGCCAAATAAAAATAACCTAAACTCAAAAAAAAAAAAAAATTGCAATATTGTGTCAACTGCCAAGGAGAAGGGTCCGCGTTTCTGCAGCCAATGAGAAACGCGAGGTAGAGTCATCCACCCAATCACAAGCGTCCACGTTGAAAAACCCACGTAGCCTCTGCGCGCCCTCCTATATCAACCGTCTCTTCCCGTTTCCAGTATTGTGGCAGTTATGAACAAAATTACTTGGCTAATTTGCTTGTAGCTTGCATCTCCCGCTGCTTCTTTTCCTCTTAAACCTTCTCATCTCAACCAAAATTTTTTGGTGAAAAAAAACCAACAACAGTTGGAAAAAGAAAACAAAAAAAGTGGCAGGGGCCGGATCCAGAGGAATATTTCCGGCCACATTATATCGGCCCCGAAATGGAAGTTCACGGGTCGTTGCTCCAGCGTGTGTTGGTGTTCAGCTTCTGCGTCGTCGGAATTTGGACTGCTTATATTTACCAAGGCGTTCTTCAGGAAACTCTGTAAGTCGTCTTCTTTCTCTTCTCTGCATTTGGGGATTTCGCAGATCACGCAACCTTTTGGGGATTTTTTGAGCTCCTTAAATTGCTGCAAAATTTTGAGATTCAATCTTTGACATGACCTGACCAAAATCTGGTGCTGTTGTAATCTTTCTTCTAGGTCCACGAAGCGGTTCGGGCCAGATGGGAATAGGTTCGAGCACCTTGCGTTCCTAAACTTGGCCCAAAATGTGGTCTGCCTAATCTGGTCCTATATAAGTTAGCTTCAATCTCTCTGTTTACCTTGCGTTTCTTATAATGTTGACTGATTTGAGCTAGTAAAAGAAAAAAAAAACTAAATAATAATGTTGTCATGTGGTTTATTTAAACAGTGATAAAGCTTTGGAATAGTCGGAATGCTGGAGGTGCGCCTTGTGGACATACTGGAGTGCAGGGATTACTAATACGATTGGACCCGCTATGGGGATTGAAGCTTTGAAGTATATCAGTTACCCCGCTCAGGTTTGCTTTCAAGTTCTTTTTTTGATGATGTACCCAGGCCAGTAACCCAAATGGGCAGTATGAAAGAATATGGCTATGGCTATATGTATAGAATTGAAATTGGTTGCATTGGCCATGTGCTTTAATGCCTATCTGTCTTAGTTCTAGTTTGCCTGATTTGGGTTTCTTTAGGGTCAAATCAGCCCAGAGGCAGATGATTGTCACATATTAGTGGAGTATTTCATTTCCTTTGGATTAAATTCAGTGGCAGAAAAATGTTTATGTTCTTAGGACCTTATTAGTTTGGAGCAAAAGTCCATGTAGTCGAAATCTCTTTAAAATTTTGGACAAATGATTAGATGCGTTGAGTTGAGTTGATCAGGGTGTTGAATTGGTAATTGAAGTGATGACCAGAAAAGAGTTTTTTAAAATCTCTATATTAAACTAAATTAAAACAATATGAAAAATAGCAATTTATGGATCACCTTACCCTGGAAAATATATGGATCTGTTGATTTGGTATATTAAAGCTATGGTTTTTACTTGCAGGTCTTGGCAAAGTCCTCAAAAATGATTCCAGGTCAGATATTTACAAGTTTGTTATCTTTGTGTATCTTACTACAAGAAGCATGCTTATCATTAAGTTCAATAAGGGACTCAGCATTTGATTGTAAAATTATGTTCTGGTAGTTAAGATTGTGGACTATCTTACTGATTATTTTTTTTCGTATCTTAAACAAATACAAAGAAAGTAAAAGATATTGTTGCAAATGGAGGAGTTAATAAGAGGTTATTACTTCTTTGCAGTGATGCTAATGGGTACTCTGGTCTACAAGCAAAGATACAGCTTTCCCGAATATGTTTGCACTCTCCTTGTTGCTGGAGGGGTATCCATATTTGCACTCTTGAAGGTGAGGGATCGTGTGCATGTGTGTGTGTGTGTGTGTGTATTGTCTTCAGAATGGAACAATAATGAAACTCTTCTTTTGCTTTCGTCAATTTTCTGTTTGTAATTTGTCCTCAATAATTCTTCATACAATTAGTGAATGCATCTAGCAGTTTTTGTTGCTATTCTTATGTTTTTGTCATGTATGCTTGGGTCAATTTCAGACTAGCTCAAAGACTATCAGCAAGTTGGCTCGCCCAAATGCACCCCTTGGGTATGGACTGTGTTTCCTAAACCTTGCTTTTGATGGATTCACAAATGCTACCCAGGATTCCATAAAAGCAAGGTATGAGCTAAAGAACAACATCATCCTTTTACAACCATTTGTGTACTGGTTGATTTTCGGTTATTCTCAGACACACATGAATCTGAACTGTACTTATTATAGGATTAGATTAATGTAATTGATATTTCGATTCATCTATGTGCAACCAGTATAGAATTCAGTCTTAATCCTGTTACTTGCAACCTTTTCTCAGGTATCCAAAGACAAGCGCCTGGGAAATAATGTTAGGCATGAATTTATGGGGTACCATATACAACATGATCTATATGTTTGGCTGGCCACGGGGCAGCGGATTTGAGGCAGTCCAGTTCTGCAAGAGCCATCCAGAAGCAGCTTGGGACATTCTTCTCTTTTGTCTGTGTGGTGCTGTTGGCCAGAACTTCATTTTCCTAACCATAACCGACCGATTTGGCTCCTTAGCTAACACCACCATTACCACTACCCGCAAGTTTGTGAGTATTGTGGTGTCTTCCTTGCTGAGTGGCAATCCTCTGTCAACAAAGCAATGGGGTTCTGTTGTCATGGTCTTTTCTGGGCTGTCGTATAACACCTACCTCAAGTGGAGGAAGTTGCAGAGAGTGCCGAAGAAGAGAAAGCCAATGTAACAACAATTTTGAACTTAGGTATAATCGAATCTTGTTTTCTTTTTCTTTTTCCCAACCAAAACTTTGATACAAAGTACCCCCTTTTGTTTTCCCTCATTGCTCATCTCATCATTGTAGGCGTTGAACCTTGTAGTTCAATACGAGTATTTGTAATGTAATTGAATAGACCCTCGATAGAGAAGTATTTAGTTGTAAACTTTGGAGCTAGAAACGCTCACCACTCCGAATTATTATGAAACATAATCATGAAAACATTTATATTATATATAATTGGGTGTCCAAGCTTCGGATTTAATAATAACTCATCAGGTTCATAAATTTCCACAGCATGCATTGTAGCCTCTACATATTTTTATGACAAAGACAATCAGTACCTGGGGAAATTGCCGAAATAACTCAATTGATTTTTACATTTTTCATTATTAGCCTCTACATCTCAAAGGGAGATGTTGGAGATGGCGAGGGGAGGCCATCTCAGATGCTGGATCCGTATTGCTGAACATTTTGTGAACATGCAAAGTTTGAGGGATTACCGGAAATACGTCTCGAAGAATACTTTGCACCGCCTGAATGAGGTCAAGTAACGTCGATGGGAACTTCTAAACATATTTGAGTATGTCAACGTGCTTAAGGTATCCACCTTTCGTGAACTGAATCTCTTGATTAAGATCAAGAATATCGAATCTTGGATTGGAGGGCATATTTGTATCCCAAACATCATTGATCCTTTCATCAAAGGACATATACAACAAATAGTTTATGGTCAAGGAATTCTGGTTGTTCCTTAGGACCAGTACGTACTGGTTTGAGGTTTTGTTTTATTTTATTTTTGCCATTGATTTATATGCTAATGATTTAATTATTTTATATGTTAAGTGTATCATCGCTTCTAGTAAGAACTCGATAGAATAGATTATATGAGATAACTACATGACATAAATTTATGGTTCTACCAGTAAGTAATTTGTTTGGCATTTCCTTTTAGTCTATACAGTTTTAATGAAAACAAAAGCCTGGTTGTGCTTGTATGGCATTTCCTTATAGTAATTTGGTTCTTGCCTTTTCTATTGTTTACACATTTGGAGCTTCTACTCAACAGTCAGATCATTGATTTGGTTCTTGCTTTTCTATTGTTTACAGATTTGTAGCTTATGCTCAATAGCTACATTAAAGAATTTTTCTTTTTTAGGGCACTAACACGTATGGTTGTCTCTTTTGGATTCGTAGTGAGTAGATATATACATGTTCTTTTATCATCCAGTGTGCTAGATAAGGTATGTGATGTCATGAGTTTATAGACAATTTGGAACTCTTTCTGTTAATATCACAACAAATCATTGAACCACAAATATTTGAAACACCGAATGTCTGCGAAATTTTAAACATATTTGAGTATGTCAATGTGCTTAAGGTATTCACCGTTCCAGAACTGAATCTCTTGATTGAGATCAAGAATAGCTGTTCTTGGATTGGAGAGCATATTTGTATCCCGAATGTCATTGATCCTTTCATCAAAGGACATTTGCAACAAGGCATTCTGGTCGTTTCTTGGGATTTTGTTTTTACCAACGATTTAATGCTAATGATTTAATCTCTATGTTAAGAGTATCATCGCTTATGGTAAGAACTCAGTAGAATATATGATATGAGATAACAACATGACATGGATTGAAGGGCATATTTCTCAATAGCCAGATCAGATAATGGGAATCTGACTGGTGGATTGTCCCCGCGATCATAGAGTGGATGCGAGAAAACGCACATCTGACGGCAAGAAGCATGCAAGCATGGCAATCCACGTGCATCTATATTAATTATTTCTTTTCTTCTTTTTTTGGGTGAAATATAAACAACAAGCTTTATTTATTTTTCTTCCCTAGGGTGTCCATCAATTCTCGATTCCTACTCCTATGTCCTCATCGATTATCGCTGTCTCTCGCATGAGGGTCACGTCTCTAACTCGCTACCGCAATGAGGCTGTTGTTATCCAGTGTCCTAGGTAAGGTATTTGATGTCATGAGTTTATACACAATTTGGAACTCTTGCAGTTAATATCAGAACAAATCTTTGGGCCACGAATATCTGAAACTCCGAATATCTATGAAATTTGAACATATTTGGTATGTCAACGTACTTAAGGTAATCCCCGTTCCACAACTAAATCTCTTGATTAAGATCAAGAAGAGCGGTTCTTGGATTAGAAGCATATATTTGAATCTCGAACATCATTGATCCTTTCATCAAAGGACATTTGCAACAAATAGTTCCTGGTCAAGGAATTCTGGTTGTTCCTTGGGAGCAGTACATATTGGTTTGAGGCTTGTTTTATTTTATTTTATTTTTTCCATCGATTTATATGCTAATGATTTAATCTCTATGTTAAGAATATCATCACTTATGGTAAGAACTCAGTAGAAGAAAGATAAGAGATAACAACATGACATGGATCGGAGCGCATATTTCTCAGTAGCCATATCAGATCATGGGAACTGGTGGATTGGCCTCGCGATCATAGTGCGGCAGCGAGAAAATGCACATCTGACGGCCAGAAGCACACGAGCATGGAAATCCCCATGCGTCCATATTATTTATTTCTTTTCTTCTTCTTTTTTGGTTGAAAAATAGACAACAAGCTTTTTTTTTTCTTCCCTAGGGTTTACGTCAATTCTCGATTCCTACTCCTATGTCCTCATCGTTTATCACCGCCTCTCGGCTGAGGGTCACGCCCCTAACTTGCGACCGCAATGAGGTTTTTGTTATCCAGTGTGCTAGGAAAGGTATTTGATGTCGTGAGTTTATACAATTTGGAACTCTTGCGCGGTTAATATCCCAACAAATTTGAACCACAAATATATGAAACTCCGAATATCTATGAAACTTTGAACATTTTCGAGTATGTCAACGTGATTAAGGTAATCACCGTTCCACAACTAAATCTCTTGATTAAGATCAAGAATAGTAGTTCTTGAATTAGAAGGCATATTTGTATCCCAAACATCATTGATCCTTTCATCAAAGGACATTTGCAACTAATAGTTCATGGTCAAGGAATTCTGGTTGTTCCTTGGGAGCAGTACGTATCAGTTTGAGGTTTGTTTTATTTTATTTTATTTTTGCCATCAATTTATATGCTAATGATTTACTCTCTTGTTAAGAGTATCATCACTTATGGTAAGAACTCAGTAGAATAGATGATGATGAGATAACAACATGACATGGATTGGAGGGCATATTTCTCAGTAGCCATATCAGATTATGGGAATCTGACTGGTGGATTGGCCTCGCATCATGGAGAGGATGTGAGAAAACGCACATCTGACGGCAAGAAGCACGCGAGCATGGCAATCCCCGTGCGTCCATATTATTTATTTCTTTTCTTCTCCTTTTTTTGGGTGAAAAATAGCAAGAAGCTTTATTTTTTTCTTCCCTAGGGTGTCCATCAATTCTCAATTCCTACCCTATGTCCTTGGGAGCAGTACGTATCGGTTTGAGGTTTGTTTTATTTTATTTATTGTTGTCATCGATTTATATGCTAATGATTTAGTCTCTATGTTAAGAGTATCATCACTTATGGTAAGAACTCCGTAGAATAGATGATATGAGATAACAACATGACATGGTTAGGAGGGCATATTTTCTCAAACGACCAAATAAATGTCTAATGGCATTCATAGTCAAAGAGTCAACGTTAGATGCAGCCGAACTATCGCACAAGTTGGATTGATCATCAAGTGGTTTCTCTCTTTCTCTGTTTAAAATTGGGTTGTTGTGTAATCTTCTACATTCTTTTCTCTAATGCAAATTGCAAAGCAGCAGTGTGGAAGAAACAGAGAACTTTGTTACGAGTTTATCCTTGAGGTCAAGCAATTTTCTGTGGGAGTTGAGTGGTCAAAAGTGTCAATTTGTGCTTACCTATCCTCGAAAAAGTTTCAGCTGATCATAAACTTTATTTTGTAAAGACTTCCCTTTCTCTTTTACCAATTGCTTTTGCTTTCGTCGTGATCATACTTGTCCTCCCCACCTCCACCATCCAAGAAACTCAATATAACACAGTTTTCTCAGAACCCTTCTTCTGTTCTTCCCATATTCAAGTCTCAAAAGAGAAGAGAAGAACTGAGGGAGCTTCCTTCATGCTTCAAACCATGCCCTCTGGTAAGTAAAACCAATCAATTACAATTTTCTGTCAACTTTAGTGTCATTTTCTTTTTGAGTTTCTTGTGCATTTGTTTTGAAACTCATGCATTCCTACATCTGTGTGTATCTCGAACATCATTAATCTTTTCATCAAAGGACATTTGCAACAAATAGTTCATGGTCCAGGAAGTCTAGTTGTTCCTTGGGAGCATTACGTATCGGTTTGAGGTTTGTTTTATTTTATTTTATTTTTGCCATCGATTTGTATGCTGATAATTTAATCTCTATGTTAAGAGTACCATCACTTATAGTAACAACTCAGTAGAATAGATGATATGAGATAACAACATGACATGGACTGGAGGGCATATTTCTCAGTAGCCAGATCAGATCATGGGAATATGACTGGTGGATTGCCCTCGCGATCATAGAGAGGATGAGAGAAAACGCACATTTGACGGCAAGAAGCATGCAAGCATGGCAATACCCGTGCATCCATATTATTTATTTCTTTTCTTCTTCATTTTTTGGGTGAAAAATAGACAACAAACTTTATTTTTTTTCTTCCCTAGGGTGTCCATCAATTCTCGATTTCTACTCATATGTCCTAATTGATTATTGCCGTCTCTTGCCTGAGGGTCACATATCTATCATGCCACATAGGGAATCTTTAAAGTGACCCGATCATTTCCGTTCACATAAAACCGATGACGTACTTTTTTTGAAAAACCTCACACATCAGTAAGAAGTGCTCTCCTTATTGACCTTACATACCATTTGTTATATATTGTTTAGTGAATGGTTTATGGTTTTTTTTTTAAAGAATTTTTAAGGGGGGAACAAGGGTCGGGTCGGGTCAAGTATAGGCCCAAATCGGTCACCGAATCGAGTCATGTCGACAGGCCCATTGGGCAAACCATACACCTCATTTTTGGGCCCAATTTCAAATGAATTCGAAACCCGAATAAGTAGGGTCGGGTTGGGTCAATGGAGGTTTCTGCCGAGGCCCAAAAGAGCAACAACTTAAGGTGGTTTTTTTAAAAAAAAAATTTCCATGCCTTTTTTTTTTGGTCAGATTTCTAGGCCCATTCAAGTTTATGACTCCTATATATTTTTCCAGTTTCTACTTCTGCATAATTTTAGCACATATCATTCAAATGCAAATAAAAACCTGAAAATCATCCATCACATGTCCAAATTCACATAAATATATATTACAAACCAAGCAAATTGTGAGAGTAATCTCAATCACAATTTGCATACTTGCAAAGTTAAAAACCTAAGAAATCATCATCCATCACACATGTCCAAATTCACAGAAATTATTACAAACCATAACAGAAAATCAAATCAAAACAAGTAAATTTCCATTACATATAGAAATAAAATTCCATGAGTTTCATACTCGTCAAATCAAATTAGCACCTCTAACAAGAAAAAAACAGTTAATAAATATATGAATTAAAAGACATAAAGAAACTATAAATTTTTGATTAATGTAGAAAAGAAAGAAACATTTTTCCACTTTTTCCAAAGCTCGGTAGAAATCTAACTCATCCAATGCGGGTTCTTTGTAGTAGCTAAACTCCTTCGCCCTTAACCAATTACTACAACAAATCAATGCCTCCACGGGTTTTGGAGTTAATGAACTCCTAAAGGGATCTACAACTCTCTTTCCTGTGCTAAAAGAACATTCCGAAGCCACGGTTGCTGATTGGACAACAAATACATCTTTTGCAATATTGGAAAGTATTGGAAATTTTGTAGCATTCTCCTTCCACCAATCAAGCAATTTGAACTCATCATTGGTAAGATTCACGGGAGGTTCCAATAAGTATTTATCAATCTCATTTCTTATCTCAACAACATCCTTATCTTTCCTTGACTTCAAAAACTTTTGTAACCTTGATGAATTAGTAACATCATTGTTCAAAACCGATGATCCTTCACCTTCTACATTACCATGAAATACTTGGGCAACAGCTGGATTTTGCTTTCTATAATAATCATACCAATTATTTAAAAGTGTCTTGATCTCCAATGACATGTCATTAACCCCATTTTCATCGGAAACCAAGTCACCCAAGCAAAATGTCACATATTCCATCTTGTATAGGATCTAGAATAACAGCCACAAAGAATAACTTGTTAATGTTATTAACATTCCCCCAATATTTATCAAACTTTCTCTTCATCATTGTTTATTTTGTACATAACAACATCAACATTCATTATAGAATTTATCTCCTCAAAAAAGAACATATCTCATGGATTGGGGCATTAGAAGACAAGGTTTTAGAGACACTAAATCTGAAAGTAACATCATAAAACTTCTTCAAAAATTTGACAAATACCTTTGTATTTTCCCAATCCAACAATGTTGGAGGCCCCACTCTTTTCTTCTTTTCCTTACCATGAACTTCATACTCCTCAAAGTACCCAAAAAGTTTGTGTCATCCTCCTCCATCATCTCAAAACCTTTTGGAGCTTCAAAGCACTCTCCAACATCAAGTAAGTTGAATTCCATCTTGTGCACACATCTAAAGGAACCATGGTTTTTGTGTCAACCTTCTCCATCTCCAAACAAGCCCTAAACTTCTCTAACCGTTGAGATGACCCCCTAATGTACTTAGCACAATTATGAACTCTCAATAATTGATAATTTCTTTCATTCCATCGGTTGCAATCAAGTTAGTAATATGTGCACAACACTCACATGCAACAAACTACCATCACATATGAGTGAATTCCACTTTTCTAATCTCTTCTTCATATAGCTAATACATCCATCATTGGAGGAAGCCTTATCAACCGATATGATAAGACTTTGTCTATCCCCCATCCATTCAAACATGACTCTACTAGCCTACTGATTGTATCCCCCTTATGATTAGGAATGACACAAAAGTTAAGGATTCTCTTGCAACACCCAACATCATCAATGAAGTGGGCCATGAGAACCATGTAATTGATGTTTTGAATGGAAGTCCAAGTGTCGGTGGTAAGGGACACATCTTTGTGAATTATGTGTTAAGACACTCTTGATTTTAGCTTTCTCTTCTTGATAGAGGTTGCACACATCTCTAGCAATTGTTGTAGATGGCAAATCAAATCTAGGTTGCCTCCTTCAAAATTCACGAAACCCAATCCCCTCCACATGACTAAACGAAGCTATCCCGAATAATCATCTTGACACATGCAATTCCACATCTCTCTTTACTAAATACATGTGCTACTAAGTTACCCCCTTTCTCTTGACCCTCAAATGAAAGGACTTTTTGTTTTTTCTCATGTCTCAATGGAGAACTCTTACATTGACTTCTCAAATGGTGCCACAAAGTGGATGTGCCATTCTTTTTACCATCACATGCATAGTCCTTTTTACAGTACTTGCATATGCATCTAGGGTCACTACTACCATCCTCACACTTCATCTTTGTGAAATGATCCCAAACTCCGAAGCATTCTTCCAAGGCCTTCTTTTTCCTAAAGTGCTAGGGGCTGATTGTGGAGGGGCTGATTGTGGAATGGTTGGTGGTGGTGATGGTGGGTTAGTTGAAATAGGGGTTTCAGATTGTCCTTCCATGAAAATAATACCCTGGCAAATACACATTTTTGTCAACTACTGAAATTGCTCGTTCATGATATGAGTAAACCACAATTCTGTTATCTACAAATAAAGCAGCAACAAAAATAACAACTAAACCAACCAAAAACCAAAAAAATACATAAATTTACCAAAAAAAGCACAACCAGCAGCAAGCCAATCCTTTCCTTTGCCTTCAAAATCAATCTATCCAGAAAAAAAAATCACAACATAATTAGACAAAATCAATATAAATTGTCAAAGCCCTAAATTTTTAATCAGGTTTTCGAGATATTAGTACCTCAAAGCCCTAACTCGTTTATGAGAATTTGCGGCTCAATTTGACAGAAAAATTCGACTGAGGAAAACTCAAAATTGAGAGAGAGCGAGAGTGACCGTGAGAGAGAGAGAGAGAGAGAGAGAGAGAGAGAGACATGCTGCGAGAGTGACTGAGAGAGAGAGGTTGTGAGAGTGACTAAGAGAGATTGAAAGAAGAAGTCGACAGATTTGGTTTGGGGAGAGAAGGTTGAGTGAGAGGCAAATCTGATCAAGAGACTCGAAGAGAGGTAGAGCAAAGTGAAGTGAAAAAAATTTAAAGCGGCTGAATGTTAGGGTTTCACGAGCGATTGAGTGTGGCAAAGCGTAGACTTTGGATAAAATGGACGAATCAGCCGGTGCCACATGCATTAATTTATTTTTACATAATAAATTAAAAATGTTCGGTCTAGTCCGATTTTCGCCAGTTTGGAGAAAATTAAATTGGTTCATGGCCGGTTCGGTCGGTTTTTTTACCGGTTCTTGGATTTTTTATTAAAAACGGAACCAAACCACCTAAAGCGGTCCGGTTCGGCTGATTCGGTCAGGTTTTCGGTAATAATGCCCACACCTAGAATTTTTAAAATATTGCTGAATATTTATTTCATCTATATGAGTGTTTATATCTTCACTCTAAATTAATTTTTTTCTCAGTATATGTTTACTTTGAGGGCTTCCACAAACATATAATATAAAGAAAGATAACAAAAGTAAGAGATGAAAAAATGCAAACAACAACATATAACTAGTACAAAATAATCTCATAACCTTGTCACGAACATACCCAAAAATGCCTTTCTATAAACCTTGCTCTAATATAATAAATAAAGGCAACATTGCATATGATACAACCATGTCGAAATTTGATACATAATCACACAAAAAATGGACACGGCAGCTGCATATGGCCGTAATGTTCTGCACTTTGCATCTCGTGTTTTCCTACTTAAAGACATCAAAATATAAGGTTGAAACCTTCTATATTAGTAAGCATCAAAATAGGTTTGAAGCAGAGCTTAACGAAAAATCCAATTCCCCTGATTTGCCTTTGTTCAAACATGAGAACTAAAATGGTTACTTTTCTTGCTCAGTATATTTGTTAACATCAGAAACAACAATATCTTACCAATTTAACCCAGGTACGACAAGTTTTGCATAGGACCGGAAGTAGTCGAATCTAGCTTGCATCACACGCTTCTTTAACTTCACTGTTTTAGATGCGTTCTTGAACTTTTGAGCAGCTACACTCCGAAGTCGTTTGTGTCAACGCTTCATGCGCTGCAACTTTGCCCTATCCGCATTGGCTTGCCTTTTGTCATCTTCGATTTGGCCTTCAACAAATTCCAACCATGCCCTTGCCCTTTCCATTTCATCTCCAAGTTCAAGATGTTTATTCTTCAAGAATTCAATAACTCTTTCAAACTCAAAACTACCGGCAAAATGGCAATTTTGTCTAGGAATGTGACAATCCTTGTCTAGTGACTCACTCGGCTTCCGAAGCCAGTTTTTGCTAGGAAGGGTGTTTATTGTGGTAAAATCAAATTTGGTAGGTAAATACATTCTGTGAAGGGAGAGAGTTTAGGTGGAGGAGAGAGTTTCTGTAAATAGAGAGAGATTCTGTGAAGTAAAGAGTTTCTGTGGAGGGAGAGAGTCTCTATGGAGGGAGGGCTCATATTAATACCAATGAAAAGGTTCCTGCCAAAAAACCTTTGCTTGACAATCTATATTTTTAGTTAGTTTGATCCTAACTAGTTTGGTTAGTTTGGTTGGGTTCCATAAGTAGATCTCACTTCCTATATTTTCTTTCAACCACTGACAGTGGTGTAAGGATAGTATGAGGTTGACATGCTTCAATATCTAACTGGCATTTCAAAAAAATTAAATAAAGTACAGCAGAGGACAACACATAAGCTTTGGTATGTTTGTGTATAAAGCTATGCCCCCTTTCTCAAACCAAATTGCATATGCAACCCTCATCATCTAAAAACAAATAGGATTATTCAAGCGTGTCAACCTCTTCAGGAGCCAAAAACACACTCGAATATGAAAAATTGGAGTGGCAAGTTCCATTTCCACGTCCACTTCACCGACCCCTGCCATTTTCAACATCATATGGGAGTGAGAGGGACTATGACGATCCATTACAGGCAATACATGCTGTCAATATCAAGTTGAATTACAATTCCATATTGATCAAGTCACGGCACTGGAAATGTTTGAAGATGAGACCATTTTGGTTGATCTTAACATTAGAGTTAACTAAGCATTCTTCCAAAAGAACAAGTACATCAAGCTGAGTCATATAAGGAAGTTGAAAGCTGAGGAGTTAAATACAGTAATGAATGATAAAATTAATGATGTATTGGTGAACCATATGTGAGGCAAAAAGCACCACAATGAAATGGATTTGGCATTCAACGAAGGGTTCGACAAATTCTGAGCATTTACGGTAATTACTCATATAAGTTATAATTAGGACTATGTATCCCCTGATGTTGTGAGAGAGATATTAGATGATGGTGGGGACATCATAGAGCATAAGCACGTCAAATTTGCTTGGAAGAAGCCGATTGATACGACTGAGTGATTGTGGCTATCGATGTTCAGTTGGTTGGGGTGATCATGGTATTACTAAAAGGAAACAAATAATATGCTTTGCAATGTAATTTTCTTGCGTGTGCGGAATTTTGATTATTTCAAATGTTAGTGTAGACTTTAATATTCTCTAAGCATTCGTATTGTGATTAGCTGCAATGTACTTTTCATGCATAGTGAGTGGTACTAAAGATGTTGTAATGCAGTTCATTTTTTAATTACAAACTCTACTTTCTAGTCATTATGTTCCAAGATAATGCAAATTTCATGTATCATTCAGTTACCAATGTTTACAAAATAGTGCACCAATATTTGTTGATAGTCAAGCTCATAATCAATAACCAGTCAATAACTAGAACATAACATAAGGAAAATTGGGTGGCTACGCCACACCCTACTCTATCCCATATGACCATTTGGTATAAAATAACAAAGTAATTGTCCATTACAACCTTGCAAGCATAAATATAAAAAAAAAATTTAAAAAAAACATATGCCTAGCTCTACCACTTTGCAACTAAGAAAAGCTCATGTCAATTGTTGGATCAAATGTACACCCAATGCAATAATGTCCTAAACCAAGAAAATATATAACATATTGGCAATGTGGTGCAAACCATTTTTCATTCCAAAATAACAATTGAAATACACAAATTAGTCGTTGCCCATTACAGCCCTACCACTCAATCATAATAAATAAATAAAATATCATTAATGATGCATGTTTGTATAGGAAATAGTAATGCCAAATGAATAAAGAGTGTAGTAACTACCTTGGGTTGACAACCGTGGCCCAAGTGTCCCGTCAAATTCTTGCATGAACAAATCGGCTTGAGAACTCTGCCTAAGGAGTGTGTTTCAATTTGTATCTTCTCTGTTGTAAGAGGGGACCTAAATGACACATGAAACAGGCACAAAACAAAAACTTTTTGCTGCAAATAGTATTAAATATAAATTAAGGAAGTCATCTTTAATCGTATAATAGCTTACAGGTTAACAACACAAGGACGATTTTATTTATCGTGATGGGTCTTCGTACACTTAGTGCAATGTCGTCTCAATCGATCTACAACCTTTTTCTTCCTTCCTTTTACTCTGCCTTTGGATCTCATCTATTACGGATCCTTCAGTTTAACATGATTAGACCTATTTCCCACATCTTATGCAGTAGATGAGACACAGTTACTTGCCTTCCCCAAAGACTTCAGCATTGGCTTCAGACCTTCAAACCTTTAAAAGTTTGTTATAATAATTTGAAACCTTCCTTTGACAGTATTGCATCATCAATCAATTTGTTAGAAATATGCCCTTAAAGCCAACTAATTATGTGATAGTTAGAGTTAAGGACGTGTTTGATAAAAGACATATTATGTTATCAATGGGTAAGAAATGTTGTTGTATACATTAAATCATCATGTATTATCTTTTAATATGTAGAACAACCATAGCCCAAGGAATACACAAATGGATATGAGAGCTATGTAATGTAATTGCATACATGGAGACTTCTCATCATCCCTAAATCCTGAATATGTTCCTGGTCATAGGAATATTCATTGAGCATCAATATTCTGCAAAGACCAGTACACACAGTGTCGTCTTTATATGTAGGGAATTGCAAGGTCTCAAGCCATTAAGTATGGAGACACGTCGATATGTGTAGGTGCTTGTAGAAGAACAAGTACACTGAACGCAATCCAACACATGAGTTACAGCATGGAAGTCTTTACTCGCATGTCAAGCTGAAACTCATAAATTGCAATGGTGCCAACTAATCCTTAAACGTGAGGCATTATAGATGTTTTGTAGCTATGTTGTTAATCTTTGAGGGCACTATACGGTCAAGCTGAATTAGGTATAGCTTAAAGGTGTTCATCGGGATTCTCATTAGAGTTATGGAAGCAAATGAATGTACAACAAGGAATCTCTACTCTCGGTAAAGGAGAGAGAATACTCCAAGATATGATTGATCAAATCTTTGCGCAAAGTAGTGGATAAGACTTGAAAGAATAAGTCTTCAAATCTTACCAGGATAATCATATAAAATGAATTATTCACATTAGGATATTGACAATCGGATTCCATGATCTAATAATGTGAATAAGGAGTATTGACATAAGAGAATGATTCAACTGCACGGTCATTCCAATTTGAATAAATTCTTTCACAACATCTCATTTAGCTCAGATAACCGTGACTTGCTGCTAGGCGACAACCATGGTTTGTGGATGTCCTAAAATGTTTCAATTAACCTTTATTAATAGGAAGAATAAATTGTGAAATTTAATTCGTATATCATCTCTGAGGAGTTAAGTCAACCCACTATATTGCTAAAGAGAACCTACGGATCTACACACCCAAACAATGTGATTAGAGGTACAAATGAGAAGACGTACAAGTCAGTGGTTGATAATCAAATGTCAAAGTCAATTGTAAAAAGTCAACATGTTGACGAAAGCAATTGACCAAAGTCAAATAATTCGACGGGGTCAATTAAGTAAGACTATAATTATAATTTAATAGTTAAATTATAATTAAAAGATTAATTATGGAATTAATATTGGCATATAAAACATTGGATTGGGCTTTTAAATGTGATTTAAAAGGAAAGAGACAAAATAGCCCAAAAGGCTACTGGGCCCAAGAGATAAGTAGCATAAGATGACATGACCCATTGACCAAATGGAGCCGCAAATACCCACCCAATTGCCTTTTGTGTTGTCCTATATAAGCTAAGTATTGGAGAAAACCTAGCTAGGGATTTTGGTTTCCTACTTTGGTTGATGAGTAATCATTTTTGTATCTCATCTTCCATAAACCAAAAATTGGTCAAATCAAGATGTAGACTAGCATTCATACTTCTTGATTGCCTTCTCTTAGGAGCATTTGATTTGGTGAGGTAGAGGACTCCAATCTTGGAGCCTCAAGGTGAAGGAGTCAAAATCAAGAGAAAGAAAAGGTCTTTCCAATAAAGGTGTTCATTCTTAGGAAATCAAGAAAAGGTCATCAAGGGTAAAGATCTATTCCCTTTTTCTCTTTTTTTTTTTTTGTGTTCAAAAAGACTAGGCTAAGATACTTGGTTTAAAATGAAAAAGGTTTAGCTCAACTAGTATAAACAAAATGAATCCGCCATTTAGAATGTTTTTGTTATATAGGTTGTGGCTAAAGTTCATTTCCTAAGCATTAGATGCATGTTTCCTTCACAATTGACCTGAAAGCATGGACAACATCGATCGCTTTAATGCAAAACAATTATCAATGCAATCTTTGATTACATTGCCCTCCGTATAAAAAACTATACCTGACTTTGCACTTTTCATCCA
This sequence comes from Prunus yedoensis, assembly GCA_005406145.1. Classification (NCBI taxonomy): domain Eukaryota; kingdom Viridiplantae; phylum Streptophyta; class Magnoliopsida; order Rosales; family Rosaceae; genus Prunus; species Prunus yedoensis. Next base: position 37,461 of record BJCG01000888.1, read on the forward strand.
CCTTTTTAATATGTACTTTTCCGGTAAATGCTCTACCTGCTTCTTCCTTAAAAAGGTAAGTAAGTGTCGGCATGGAATTCTAGAACAATCAAATAATTTGCAACTGCACGATGCGACATCATCGAATTTGTCATAAACTACCTCTTCAACCTTCAAAAATCCCAATGTTACCCTCTCTGTTACGTTGTACACGCAAATAGTATCATCTGAATTTGTACATTCCAAAAAACATGAAACACTTCTCCTTTACTCTCGTTGAAATTTTGAAACATTTCCATCGTGTAGATGTCCTTAACTTGCCTTTTCATTGAAGTAGATAGCTGCATTTGAGGGACTTCATTGTGATTAACACGGTCAGCTGTAAACTCCTTATGATGCTAATGAGCAAGAGCTCTCTCAATCTTACTATGAATTCCATCAAAGAATTTTTTATTACAAACATATTGCTTGAAAAATGCATGAGAACTTTCAACCCTTTAACTACTACTTGACATTCCAGCGGAAAAGACGTGTTTACAATAGGCTGGAACCCAATTATGACGCAAATCAAAAATTGAATTCAACCATATATGATCCTTCAATCCATTACTTCCAACTACTTACTGTCATTTGACATCAAATTCTTCTTTCCCATCCATATCCCATATACAATTATGCAATTCCTCAATATTATATCTCCTTTAGTTTCTCTGAGAACCTATTCATTATATGCCATATACAATACTTGTGAAATGTCGTAAGGAGAGATTGCACGATCGCCTTTGCCATGGCTGCATCTTGGTCCATAATGATCATTTTCGGAGCAATACCTGACATTGCTTTTTTAAATTCTTCAAACAACCAAGCAAAAGAGTCTACCATTTCATTCACTAAAAAAGCATATGCAAAAACAATTGTTTTCCCATAACTATTTAACTCTATCCGTGGCGCGAACACCATACCATACCATACCATATCAGTTGGTGTTGTACGTGGCATCAAAAACAACTACATCTCCATAATATCCATTTGAATGTCCTGAGGTTACATCTGCCCAAAAAAAATTACTTACTCTTCCATCTAAATCTGCCTCCATCATGAAGTAAAAGTCATTATTCTTTTTTCTCTCAACCAAAAAAAGTTTTTTTTAAAGCTTTGCATCATGCCCAATAAGCTTCACATGAAGGTCTCTCTCCCAATTATACAAATCTTTACTAGTGCACCCAATGTTTTCCATTCTTCCTAGTTGTACCTCAAGAAGGATCATTTGTTGATGGGTAGATATATTAGATGCACTTAGGTCTCGGTTAAATACCTTCTTAGACTCCGTAGCTGTACGGTGGCTTCTCAACAATGCGCTTTATCTGGGGTTGACATTATATGGTTATGTTTCTCAATGAACCAAAAAATTATTTACTTGTTAGACTCAATTACTTTTGAGGCCACAACTTAAATTTGCCTTGCAGCCTTCTCTACATTTGCCCATCATTATTTTGGGTTTAGGATTCTCGGGTGGCTCATAACACCCTTGTCTACAACATACGAACTCTTTTTTATTATCTCATTTGTACATCTTGTCTTTCTACTTGAATGTTTTCGAATACAAAACCCAAAGTTTCTTGTGTACGTCTTGTAGAACTCATATACATCATCAAGTTAGTTAAATTATTTCCTCACTTTTGGTTTCAAATCCATACTTACTACCGATATCACTCTCAGAGCATCCACGGTGGGGGAGTGTAAATTCGGGGGTGTAAAGCCACTTTTACATCCCTTTACACCTCTGGGGGGTGTAAAATATTTTTTGCTCCAGTGGGGGGGTGTAAATTCGGGGGTGTAGCCGTGGGTCCCAGCCTTTTATGTTTACTTTTCTTCATTTTTCTTCTCTTTTCTCGGGTGAGTCCAGCCTGCAAGGGATGTAAAAATGGATGCAAATATACATTTTATTTTACATCCCTATGGTGGTGATGTATTTTACATCCATTTACATCTCACCATTGGAGACGATTCCGATGACTCGGGGTGTATATTTAACATACACCCCCATATACACCCCCCACTGTGGATGCTCTCACTTCATCATTTATTTGACTATTATCTTCCTTTACCCCCCTCAACTTGGTTTTGCACCTCTGCCCCCATTGACTTGGTTTTCCACCTCTGTGTTCATGTCCATTTTTCTAAAAGTTGCAACAACATAGTTAAAATCACATTTTTCCAAAAGCTCTTAGTATATATGGTGCAATTTTAATGCAACGTTTCATATAAATTATGGTGTAATTAATAGTTGTTATACATAATAATTATTCTTAATACAACAATTACCCATTTCTTAATCATTCCAATAAGACAATATTCATTATAGCAGTTTCTCATACCTATTCACTATTTAATCATATTTCATCACCAACATATTGACAATTGAGTGACATACATTAACATTTAAAGAAAATTACAACTATCTACACTGAAGTATAAGACACTTTTAGAAATTTTCGTTCTTTTAACCTAACAAAAATTTTGTTCTCCACCACACTCGATGCAATCCTAACAAATGGTCTAAGGGACAATTCATATACTTCCCATCTCCATTGGGTTTATTTTATTTTATTTTATTTTAGTTGAAAATCACTTTTATTACAAAAATGGAGAAGGGAGGAGACAGCACAAACTACTGCTTCACAACTAAACAAACCAGGGAACCAAACAAAACTGAAACAAGCCCTTGGGTAACCCACATAGGCCAGCATTCATAAACATTCCAAAACCAAATTTTGACTAAAAACTACAAAATGTTCATAATCACTTACTAGTAATCAAGGACGGATCGAGGCATGGGCTAGAGTGGGTTCTAGCCTAGTGCTAAATTTGGAGGTGAAAAAGTTTAATATTAATTTATAAGTTGTTGAGGCCCAAAAAAGTCACGGTTCGGCCCAAATAAATTCTCGGCCCAATACAATACCTTACCGAGAAGAAATCCGATTTAGGCATGCGAAAGTTCGTCATATACGCTTGCACACATGCCACGCCAAGCAAATAAGCAACACGCCACGCTACAAGCTTAAGGTGGGCCCAAGCCACGCAAGATGCCTGGGGCTTGCTTGAGTGGGTTGTGGTATGGATGGTAATAAGTTGACATGAGGCCCATTGATGGGCCAAAAATGGAAGTCCCGGGGTTGCTTGGGAGCCTCGGAACTCATGCCCATTTCTTAGGCCCAAATATGTGGGTGAGCACAAAGAGAAAATATCCCAATCAAAAAGCCCAACCAAAATAGCTCATTAGCTTAACCAAATTAGCCCAACACCTCAACAAAGAATAGGCCAACACTTGTTGAGATTAGCCCATTTATTTTGACAAACTAACCCATCACCTTAGAGAGGCCCAAGTAACCAAGGAAAATATCTACCATCTCTCCAGCACTTAGCTAGAAACAAAAACAATGAGAAAACCAAAGCTACCCATGTGAGTGGACTACTGGGAGCCTCCAACACATGGCCAAAGACAAATCTCAATGCAAGCCATCCAAAAAACCAAAGGATACTTGAGCAAAACACCCTTCAAACCAGTGTACATACCCATTTCTTTCCCCCCATCAGACCTGGCCATAAAAAAAATGAAGAAAGGAAAGGAAGGAGATGGTTGAAAATGGGAGTTTTGAGGTAGCTGCAGGAAAGGCCTTGAGCTCCAAAAATCCCTGATTTTGTGGGATTGGGCAGAGTGGATTTCACCAAAATAGGATGATTTGATAAGGGGAGAAAGGAAGGGAAAGACTTGGCCAAATTGGATAAAAGCCATTAGGGTTTCTTGGAAAATGATAGCTTCCAGCGCCTATAAATAGGGCCTTTTCTACCCAACAAAGAACAACACACAACCAGAGAGAAACTTCCTCTCTTGCATGCAAAACCCAGCAATTTTCGTGCTTAGTTCATCTCCTTCCTCAATTTTCCCTCTTGCTATGCTATTCTGACATTTGACAGAGTCACTGTCAAGCTGTCGGAAATAGCACTCAAGCCACCATCCTTTTCTCTCCCTCCTTTCTCAGCCAAACCTCTTTGCAAACTCTCCATCTCCTACCTTAATACCCTTTTTTCCCCCAAGAACACTCAGTTTTCTCTTCGGTGCTAAACTCATGTCGATTTTGCTCCCATGCCATAAGCTTCTCATGCAAAGCCAGGAATTTATCTGTGAGCAGCCATTATTTTCGTTGGTGAAGGTAACCAAGGTGTTTCCTAAGGCTTTACAACCCTTTCGAAGCACACTTGGGGTTTGATTCTCGAACTCAGACACAAGGGGTGATTCCAGCCATTTGCTCTTTACAGCAGCCCAGGCCTATTCGTCAAGCTGCTGGAACGAAAAAGCCCCTACATAAGTTAAACCCAAGTTAATTAAAATAGTCCACCCTTTTTTGTTGAAATTAACCTATCACAACTGTAAGATTTCATCTCTAGAGGCACCCACACACATCAAAAATCATGTTTTTTATTACCCACCCATGTAAGTTATAACTTTATATTTGAACTTGAGAGCTTAGAAGTAGTAGGTCTGCTCCTCTTTAAAATTGTATCAACCTATATCCAATGGGTTCTTTAGTATTAGTAAGTTTCTCTCTTACTTTTTGTTTAATTTCCAATTTCAATTGTTATTGTTAGCCTTTTATGATTTAGAGTTTGGGTGTTTAATTTTGGGAATTTTTTTCTTATTCAATTTGCTATGATTTTATTGATGACTTGTCATTTTTCTAATTTAATCTATTCATTACTTGATCTCTGCTTTTATATAGTCTAGTTGTCTCTTGGTTTTGTTGAATGCTTGTAGCTTGTGATTGTGTAATTGTAAATCTATATGACTGCACTCCCTACGTATATGTGTTCTCCCACTCATTTAAAAATTGTTAATTGAAGAATAGTTGCTACCACTCATTTTCTTTACATTAAAAAAAAAAAAAAAAAAAACCTATAGCCTATAGCCAATTAACCATGCAAGCCCCTCATCAAAAAAACCATATAAACCTAAAGAAAGAAAAAGGTAATATAATGGATCTCCCATTAAAAAAACTAGCCCACCCCTATAAAATTTCTTGGGTCCACCCTTGCTAGTAATGCACTTCCCAAGGTGAGTTGAGAAGAATTAGGCGAGTTGAGCTTCAGATGATGTTGCAGACCGTACGACCAAGGCGAGTCGAGAAAAAATTGGATGAGTATGACCTCAAATCTTGTCCAAGCTCAACGAAGAGCCAGCTGAGTTGTGTATTTCAACCGGATTTGTCCCAGCTGCAACTTAAGTTGCTCTTTTAATCTAGTCGTCCCGATTTTATCAAACGGCTGTGATCTGTCCTCAATTCCTCAAGAGAGACACATTTGAGAACTTTTACAAGAGCACTCTTCAATGGTTTTAGCCCGGAAAATCACTTCATTATCATAAAAGAAATCATTCTCTTTTGAAGCATATGTTAACAAGTTCATAAATCAACACATTTAGAATTCTTTGCCATTACTTGAAGAAATAGATTTAGAATAACAGAGGGGATAGAATGATATACATGATTAAACCCATCCCATGTAAATTTATTGGGAAAGCACCATTGTGTTTAACTAGCACAAAACAAAATGAGATATCTTCATCAAGTGACAGGACAAACTTAATCCAACCGCAAGCAGGTTGCAGATCCAACATAACTACTCGGCTCTGTTGTTTAAAATGACCAGGAGGATACATTGCTTTAATTACTCCAAATCATGACCATACTAGAAACAAGATACATAGGTATGAGGGTTTTACGACAATGACAAATTTATTCTAGAAACAAGTGGAAGAAAAAGACTTGCATTGCAATAACTTCTTTGAGTTTGAGCGACAGATTCATCTCGTATTCCTTCATTTCAGGTTTCAAAAATCACTAAGCATTCATATATCTTCTACAGAAACGGTGTGAATTGAGTCAAAATATGCATTGATACGGATAAACATGTAGAAGTGAGTAGAGAAAGCATGCAAGAAAAATAAATGTCTAATGGCATTCATAGTCGTCAAAGAGTCAACGTTAGATGTGGCTGAACTGGATAGCACAAGTTGGATTGATCATCAAGTGGTTTCTCTCTTTCTCTGTTCAAAATTGGGTTGTTGTGTAATCTTCTGCTTTCTTTTTCTCTAATGCAAATTGCAAAGCAGCAGTGTGGAAGAAACAAAGCAATTTGTTACAAGTTTATCCTTGAGGTCAAGCAATTTTCTGTGGGAGTTGAGTGGTCAAAAGTGTCAATTTGTGCTTACCTTTCCTCGAGAAAGTTTCAGCTGATAATAACTTAGTGCACTTTATTTTGTAGAGACTTCCCTCCCTCTTTTACCAATTGCTTTTGCTTTCATCATGATCATACTTGTCCTCCACCTCCACCTCCATCCATGAAACTCAATATAACACAGTTTTCTCAGAACCCTTCTTCCGTTCTTCCCACTTACCATATTCAAGTCTCAAGAGAGAAGAGAAGAACTGAGGGAGCTTCCTTCATGCTTCAAACCATACCCTCGGTAAGTAAAACCAATCAATTACGATTTTCTGTCAACTTTAATGCCATTTTCTTTTTGGGGTTCTTGTGCGTTTGTTTTGAAACTCATGCATTCCTACATCTGTGTGCCAATTGAGTCTCACTTACCTGATGCTGAATGTTCTAACCTTTCTTGTGCACTTTCTGGAGATGTGTTCATCAGTTCATGTCTTAATTCAAAGAAAGCAAACTAGACAAAAGGAGACAAGTTCACACAAAAACCAAAACCATTTTCACTCCAATTATATTAAGTTTGGTTACATCAGAAATCAAGAGGGAAACCAAAGCAAAGAAGAAAAAAATGAACTTAATTCTATGCTATACCTTTGCACACCAAAAAACGATAAACAGGAATCCACTTGAACTGGTTAATCCTCTCTCTCTCTCTCTCTCTCTCTCTGTGTTTACTTTTCAACATATATTCTAGCTGAAGATATAGGCGAGGTGCCAACGTATACTTACAGTCTTACACTCTGAATGACTAGGGATATAGCAGGTTCTGTACAACTGGTAAATCAAAGGCCAAAAAATGGAACACACCAAGACAAACTAAAGAATGACACACCAAGCAGGCAGAATGTGAGTACCAGATAGGAACTCCGAGGGTGGTAACTCTGCTGAGGGACAAAAGAATGCAGAAAACTTTGTTAGAAACTTTTAGAAATGCTAGAATGCACCGTAACATTCTAGATCTGGGTTTTGGGAAGCAGATCTTAACCTGCCTTTTGGTAAAATTTCAGGCTGGAATGGCTGCAATCCAAAGAGGAAAGGAATTCGAAAAAACATGAACTCAATAGGCCAGGCAACTAAGCCATGTAAAATTTCTATGTATAAGGTGGATCAAAAAGGCTGGTTGATTATAGACTTTGAAGGAGGGCTCGTTTGCAGGGTGGTGGTCGTGAAGGATTGTTGCTTGGGTAAGGAGAAGGAGACTCCACTCCAAGCGTTTTGAGCAAGAAGCTCCTTTCCTGAAAAATCCAACAACATAACTGGTTAGGCTTGCTGTCCTGCTATATGTACTTAAGCTTTTTATACTAGCCATTACATAACTTACTGAAATACAATATGTGACTGAAAAAAAAAAGTAATAACTACTAGGCAAAAAACACGATAGTATTCTACCCTCTGGCTCTGCAACTATTATTGGCCTGGCCTGTTTTTAATGAGTTCAGTCCTAATGGCTGTTTATCATCAGTAGACTTAAAAGAGTCCTACATACAAATGTTGCAGGGTCAATCTTTCCTAACAACCAGAGCCATCATTACTAATACCACTAGTGATTTAAGAAGACTAGAAGTCCTACAAATGTTTCGATGAAGTAATTTGAGAAGCCTACTAGTGACTTGATAGCGACTGAAGGTGCTGCTAATACAATGAAGGATGTTTCAAATAACTTATTATTTGAAAGATTTGAGCTCCTGAGGGAACTTACACTTTCAGAAAATTTTGGGCTGGGAATTCCTGCTGCCAAAGATCTGAACAACGGGGTAACTTGATTAGGAGAACTGAACTCTGTATTTGACGATACACAAATGACTGCATCAGTTCTTGTTCCTTCATTACAAGATGGAAATATCTCTGCAGAAAGAAGATTAGATATGTTATTAGGAAATCTAATTAAGCTGGAAACTATGATATATAATTCACAAGTAAAGTTATTATCAGCCTATATATCTTATATGATAATCCATTACCTTGCTTTCTGGTTCCACTGGAAACAATCCCTTTCTCACATTCACGAATATCATTTTCCCCTCCAATAGGAATGGATTGTGATCCAGGTTGAATCTCCTCAATCAGTGTACCTATTTCAGCTTCGTTTTGTTCCACATAACATTCTGTTTGGGACAGGAGAGTTGACCCTGTACTGTATTCAGAGCTTCCTGGGGACTCATCGTATAGATCTGGTTGCCTACAATAATATGTCATCAATTAGATGATGTCTGGTGAATTAAGCATGCTCAAATCAGAATAGTCCAGGTCACTTTTCTTACTGCCAAGATGGTCGACTTCCTTCATTAGTACTCCTTAAGTCCTCTAACAGATATTTAAGATCTTCGAGTTGAAAATCAAAATCAGTAATTCCATAACTGAGGATGTCGCTTTCTTTGCTTTGATTCAAGAAATCCTGGAGCACCTGGATATCACATTTGATATATGTTAGAGGATATGCAGACTCAATTTTGCACCATACTTAAAATTTTGGTTGGAGGGAATTCAAGTACTAAGGGAACCTCAGATGTCATGCTATGGATGGTTATGTCAGGAAGGCTAGATATCTAACATTGATGAATAAACATTCAACCAAGGAATGGTCTGGACTATCTTACGGAAAGGATGGCATCTGTTGATTGGTGTTGGGAATTGTACTCATTTGGTTGCTATATATGTGAGTCATATTTATATTTTGATATCAATTACATGTTGATAGCTGAGGCCATAACCAATGAAAAATTAAATCTCACCTTCCAAGCATTTTCAAGACTCTGGTCTGTGTTCTCTGTGTTAACTTTTAGTGCCAATGAGCTGAGCAACTCTGCTTGTTGCATCAAAGCAGTTATCTTCGGATCGTCCTTCTTGAGAAATGATCCTTGAAACTTGCTATTTTGTGCTGCTGATAAATGACATTAAGAATGGAATTAGATTCTCCTGAAGTTTTATAATTGAAAACATATAAATTGTATTTTCCACTGATAACTAGGCCAACATTCTGGTGGCTAAATAGAACCAAAATACGCTTATGTTTTCATTATATATAAAAAAAAATTAAATAAAAAAAGATTTTTTTTCTCACACATTTCATGCAATGTGCTTCTCAGGCATTGTAATAGAAATCTGATGAGTTTTCAAACAAATTTTTATTTGAGGTGATTTACCATTCCCAGGGACTTCCTTGGTGCTACTGACATTATGCTGGTCTGGCAGGTTGTCTACATTGTGGAAATTCTGAATCAACACAGTAAATGGAGCTCTTAGCTGCTGATTCATCTTTCCACACTGCTCAAATAGTCTGTCCCCAGAGTTACAATTTTCGGAGAGATTAGGGATGTGGGTTCTCCTGTGTCGCACAAAGAATGAGTTCTACTACATTGAGTAGTAATCTAATCAACATTTTTGTACATAAAGATGTAATTTGTACTCTACCTCATCTTCTTAGAAGGTGCTGTAGTTTCTGCTGTTCCATCTGTATTGAAACCATTTCGGATTATGACCCTTTTGTCATTTGAATTGATGTATGAAGTAGCGTTCTCTTTAGCTAAGGCCTCATATTTGGCTCTCTTCTTGCACAAGGTCGAAAACCGGTTTTTCACAGCATTGTCAGTTCTGCATAAGTAGCACAGATTAAGCGCGTCATTACAAAGACCTGCCTTATTGCACAAAGGGGGAAAAGAAAGATACTATACCTTCCCGAAACCACCTTGGCTATTTCTGTCCATCTGTTACCAAATATCTTTTGAGCCTGCAGATCAGATGAGCTTGAGTTATAGGTTGCTGTTACCACATCCAATGATCTGGGCAATAATGTAAAATGCTGAATGAACTGTGGTGGGTTTTTCTGTTGAACTTTAGGAAGACAGACTATGCAATCAATAGGTCTGGCCTACTTGGTCTTATTATAACCGTGATTCAAGAAAGTAATTCGAGTCATTAAAAGAAAGAGCTTCTCCTAGATCGAGTTTTTGGAAAAAAGTTTTTTCATTAAAACTAACCTTGCATATATTTCACCATTTTAGGATGCATAAACAGGAGTTTCAGAAGTTTACCTCGCATAAGAGCATGTCTTCCTCTGGTGACCATCCTCCCTTCTTGAAGTCAGAATTCAAGTACGTGTACCATCTGCAACATTATTTTTCAAATTCATATAAAAACAGATTAGTAGTCAAAACAACTATAGCCGAATAATTAGGTGGAAGAAAACAGAGGATGGCTCAGCAAAAGCTGAATTCAACATTAATTATTGGGTTTGAAAAATACCGTCTCCTGCACTGTCTCGTTGTTTTATCCTTGAATTTAGACGCAATGATAGCCCAACTGCACACAAAATGATCACAAAACTAAGCCCTCAGTTCATTTTCTACGAAAAAAAAAAAAAAAGATGCAGCAGCAGCAAACAGAAGGTAATGAAATTGAATTAATGTCAAGTAAAACCAAGAAACATACTTGTCTGTTCCATGAACGCTAATTTGGTTGCGCAGAATGTCATCCTCCTGTAACTCACGAAATGAACCAACTCATGTCAGAAAACCAAGAAATATGGCTGGGGGTATTGGTATTAATCAAAACTAAAACTCTTATATATTTATCCAAAATGAAAAAAAAAGGGTGAGCAAGAAATAAAAAGGACCTCTTGAGACCAGGTAACTATGTGGCGCTCCTTCTTCTTGGAATTAGAATATTCATTTCCAAGCTTCTTCCTTGGCTCCTCTTGCGGCATTGGGTTTTTAATTTCACCTCTCTCTCTCTCACCAGTCTCACTCTCTCAGTCTCTCTCCTTGGCCTTGGACGCTCCTTGATCCCTTTATCAAAACCAAGTTGCATAATACAACTAAAGCCGAAGTCTTTTTTGAGCTATATAATAAAGAAAATGGCCAGACCCCAAAAGAAGCAGAGAACCCTTCCCTCTCTTTTTCCTAATAATCTTTACAGATACTGTTGGGTTCAAACGGAACCATAAGCACAGTCCAAACCACGACCCGATTGATTTGCCTCGGATTCTAACTTTTCAAACGCACCTTTGGAGTTACTCTTTCTCAAAGTTTCACTATCCCCTGAATTGAAACATATAAGAACTGAAGAAAGAGAAAAGACATCAGCCCAATACCAAATATATGCTCAAACAGTGTATATACTTGAAAAAAGGGATTAGATTGGATCTGGGTATTTGTATTTGGTATCAACTTTCACCAGCTTACAGAGATTTAGGCTGAAAACTACGATCAGGGTTGTGAGAGTTTGGGGTGGGACTGGAGAGAACAGAACAGAACAGAGGAGGTGTAGAAGAGTAATAAGCTGAAACCTTTTTTGAAACTTTCTCTGTCTTCTTTAGAACCAATGACTTGTGAGGACTTCTGCAAAGTCTGGAATATATTTTTTTAATTTTTAAAAAATGGATATATAAATAAAACTAACGGATTGTTTTTGGTTGCTTTATTTTAGTGCGCGGGTATGAGGGGAAGTTTGAAAAATAACGCTGAATTCCATGAGATAACATTAATGGATGATGGTGGAGTAGACTATGCCAACAGGGCCACACACACTATTCATCATATTTAATTATATTCATATAATGATGAATAATATTTTTGTTTTTTTAATCTGATGAAAGAAAAATTGATATGATTGGCTGTGGCACATGCATGATGCACCATCATGTATATTTGTTGTATATGGTATTTGGTATTATTATTTATCATATCAGGCATTTGATTTTGGTGGGTTCAAAACTTTTCATTATGTTGCAATGCATTTTCATTCGAGGTATTGTGTTCGAATTCTAAATATTTTACTTGTATTAGAAACAAAATTTGAAATTATTTTTTGGGGTTTGAAAATTAATAAACTTTAAAGGGGAAGTGACCATCTTCGTGACCTAACCTTCACAATCACTCAAACGAGGCGGAGGAGAGCCTAATATATTTTCCCATTTCCATTCAATGCCTGTTTTGGTTAATTCATTTCTATCACATTAATCTTGTTTTTTGTTTGAATTTTTCTATTTTTCATTGTGCTTGCTTGGGGCGGGCTTTCTCCATTCCCACGTGTATATGAAATCAAATGAGGGGGTTGCCATTGGAGAGCCAATACCCCACAGCCACGTGTACTGATGTGATGGGTCCGAGTCTCATACTCAAATTGGATGTTGGCCGCACTCCCCACACACGACAATCTTCACGGTGGTCTGGCACCTTCCTTATGCTGTTTTCACTTTCACATTCGTAGGAAACACGAATTCATTTTTCAAAATTGAAAGTTGAATTATTTTTTTTATTTTCTATTTTT
>BJCG01000889.1:0-64710 GCA_005406145.1 Prunus yedoensis
TGAGGAATGCATTTTTGACATCAAATTGTAGCAGCGGCCAGTCACGGTTAGCAGCTAAGGATAAGAGCACGCGTACAGTGTTGAGCTTAGCTACTGGAGCAAAAGTCTCTGTGTAATCCACTCCATATGTCTGAGTATACCCTTTTGCTACCAATCTTGCCTTGTATCGGTCAATGGAACCATCAGCCTTGTGCTTCAAAGTAAACACCCATCTGCATCCAACTGCCTTTTTTCCTTTTGGTAAAGGAACTAACTCCCAAGTGGCATTCTTGTTCAAGGCTTCCATCTCAACATGCATTGCATCTACCCAGTTTTGATCAGATAGAGCATCCTGCAACTTAGTTGGCACACATACACTAGATAATTGACACAAATATGATGCATATGACTTAGATAAACGATGAGTTGACATATAATGGTTAATGGGATATTTAGACTTGGCATGTATATCAGGAGAATATTGTATTTTAGGTTTCCCACGGGTAGTACGTGGGGGCAAAGAATAGGTAGGCATATCACTAGAAAGTACCTCATTATCACAACTTGATTGAGGCAATGGCAGGGCAGAGGGAGGGGTATATTATCAATTTCATCTGTATGGGAGTCGCCAATATCACTGTTATTTCCTTCTGAGAGGGGCTCGAAAACATCAACATTTTTGTCGAGCGACCGGTCGCTACTTGCTTGGCGACCGGTCGCTTCGCTCGTATCGGTACTGTTGTCGCTCATCGACGCGGGCGACCGGTCGCTTCCTATGTGCGACCGGTCGTTTCCTGGGCAGATTGGTTCGCGACCGGTCGCTTCCTCATTGCGACCGGTCGCTTCGCTCGTATCGGTACTGTAGTCCCAGCTCGACTCGAGCGACCGGTCGCCTCCTATCAGCGACCGGTCGTTTTCATGTTCGCCTAAAAATTCCATATTTTCCAAATTCTTCAATTCACTCCCCCTCTCCCCCTGAATTGAAGAAGAGGGAGAAACATAATAGGGTACCTCTTCATGAAATGTGACATCCAAAGTGACATGTACCTTCTGAGTAGGGGGTGATAACACTTATAACCTTTCTGAGTCGTAGAATAACCAATGAAGACACAGCGGAGAGCACAAGGATCAAGTTTACTCCTTTGATGAGAGTAAACATGAGCATACGCAACACACCCAAACACCTTCGGAGGTAACTTAGAGACTGAAACCGGAGGAGTGAGGGCACATAACACATCAAGTGGAGTCTTGAAATCAAGAACCCGACTAGGAGTACGGTTAATCAAGTAGGCGGCGGACAAGACACCATGTCCCCAAAGATGATGGGGAACAGACATATCCAACATCAGAGAGCGAGCAACTTCAAGTAACTGGCGATTCTTCCTTTCAGACACACCATTCTGTTGAGGTGTGAATGGAGTGGTAGTTTGGTGAATGATACCTTGATCACGAAAGAATTGGGCCAAGGTATGATTCACATATTCACCGCCATTATCAGTGCGAAATACTTTAACACGAGCATGGAACTGAGTAGACACCATGGCACAAAAGTCAGGAAGAATAGAGGCAACATCATGTTTATTCTTCATCAAATACACCCATGTTAAGCGAGTGCAGTCATCAATAAACGTCACAAACCAACGGAAACCATGAGAAGTCACACGAGCAGGACCCCAGACATCAGAATGTACTAACTCAAAAGGCAAAGCAGCTTTATTATTACTTAAGGGAAAAACAGTACGGTGGCTCTTGGCCATTACACATGTCTCACACTTAAAACTGGACTCATCACAGGAGCGAAATAAAGATGGAAACAGACGCTTAAGGTAGCCAAATGACGGGTGTCCCAAGCGACGATGCCATAACCAAATTTGCTGTTTGTCTTTGACACTGCAACGTTGAACAGTATTAACGACACGATCACGAACTGGTGCAGAAGGTAATGTCAAATAATACAACCCCCCTATCCGTTTACCATGCCCAATCACCTCGTGAGTCTTGAGATCCTGAAAAGAGCAATGGGTAGGATAGAAAGTAGCAGAAGCATTAAGTGTATCAAGTAAGCGACCAACAGATAACAAGTTACAATGGATATTGGGAACTAATAATGCACGAGACAAGGACAGAGTTGGGGTGAGAGAAATAGTGCCCTCGCCAGTAATTGGAGAGGGCAAGCCATTAGCACTAGTTATGTATGGGTTACGGGTGTTACTAGACAACTCATCAAAAAATTTATCATCATAAGTCATATGATCAGAAGCACCAGTATCAATTATCCAAGTATTAGAGCCAGTACCTGGAATAGAGTCAGAAACACGCAAATTTGCAGAAGCAGCAGTAGCACCAGCAGCACCAACAATGGAATTACCACCCATGATTGTAGCAGAAACTCAACAATCACGCAGAGTATACAACAGATCACAGCACAGACACAAATATGGCAGATGCACGAAGACAACAGAGGCACAAACACAGTAGAGGCAGATGCACGAACACAGTAGAGGCACGCAGTAAAGGCACGAACACGACAGAGCACAAGGCACAGACACAGAACCCTAAAAGAAATTAGGGCACACAGTAGAACACGGGCACAAGAACCCGAAAAAAAAAAATTAGGGCACAGAGTAGAACACGAGCACAAGAACCCTAAAAGGAATTAGGGCACAGAGTAAAAACACGGTGGGCTCAATACACAGGTTACCAGAAACTAGGCTCTGATACCCCAGTCAAACAATATGGGTAGAAATATTTTCAGATATATTTCATTCTCCAAAAGGAGGTATTTATAATAAGGTTACAAACCCTAGTAGGGTTAGACAAGGAAAACAAGTGGTATCCTAATTACATACTATCTATAACAAAAGGAAAAAATAAAACCCAAATAGAATAGGATATACTCTACTCGCCAACAAAATATATGTTTATTATAGCACAAAGCTGATACAATACAAGTAACAGACAACGCAGCAATTTTTTTATTAGTTTATGTTTATTTGCTCTGTTTTCCCACCAATTAATTTATGAAATGGATGCTGCAAAAAGTCACAACTATGGCTGGCCTGTGTTCAGACCTTTATGAAAAAAAAAAAAAAACTCAACGCAATCTGCCAATTTGCCAAAATCACATAAGAATCTCCCGTTGAGATTTGCCCAAATGATATGTAGTTAATGGCTCATTTTGATTAATTTGACCCCCAGACCAACCAAAAAAAAAAACCACAAATTAGGAAAAGAAGGATTTTATAAACAGCAAGAAACAAAAATAATGAATCTGACAGAAAGAAAATCACACAAATAAGAAAGGAAGGAGAAAAAAAGAGAAATATATAGAAAGGGTGAGCCGACATATAGCAATCATCATGCAACCGTTACACATGTAAATAATGCAGTGGCCTAATTAATATAAGCATATTGCTGGATATTCCGTCCCTCTCATTTTGGCCTATAAATACGGCTTCATCACCTCCTTCTAATTTAACAACCAGTCTGAGAGTCGGAGGCCATAGCATAACGCAAGAGAGAGAGAGAGAGAGAGAGAGAGAGTGAGTGAGAAAGATGAAGTCCATTCCTCTACTTTGATCAAACTTCTAGTACTAGGATGTCTTTCAGTTGTTGTGTTGCAGAAGATTTTGATTTCTTCTACTTTGTCCAGCAGTGATGAGCGAGACATTTAATTTCCTTTCATTTAGATGTTAGCAGAAATATGAAAGCATTGTGGTGTGACATAATGGTTGTGTTTTGTTTTGGCTGATATTGCAGTGGCCAGGGTCATACTGTGACACAAAGAAAAGTTGCTGCTATCCAACTGACAGGGAAGCCTGCAGCTTGATTTTGGCATTCATGGGCTGTGGCCAAATTACCAGGACGGCTCATACCCCTCAAACTGCGACCCTAACAACCCTTTATCAATCTGAGGTACTTGCTTTGCTACCCTATTGACGATCTTACAAATAGGTGCTATTGCAGACCTTTGGTTGAAATGTTCAATGATCAATGTTTTGGCATCAAAATCATCGATATGCTTTATTTCTAATTTACATTTCAAGGCCGGCCAAAGATGACTATATAGTTAATTAACATGGTGTGAGGGATGAAAGGGCTTTCAAACTGCAGTTACTCTGTATCTGAGGTCTTGTGTTCGAATCACCCCACCCCAAGATCGCTTGGGATGTGGTGTGACGCCTCACATCCCCCTGCGTGCAAGCAATGCCCCTATTTCGCTGGAATTATTGTGTCTGTAGCCCTTTTGATATCCTTTGTTCTGTTTTTTTTTCATATTACTTTATAAAAGGAGAAACACTTTACAAAAGTAACGAAATCTATATATGATTATTATTGAAATTGTGAAATGGTGGATGGCACAGATTTCAGATCTAAGAAGCAGCATGCAGAAGAATGGCCAACACTAGCTTGCCCCAGCGGCAGTGGCATAGAGTTCTGGACACATGAATGGGAAAAGCATGGCACCTGCTCAGAGTCTGTGATTGACCAACATGGTTACTTTGCAGCAGCTCTTAACCTCAAAAAGAAATTAAACCTCCTCCAAGCTCTTGAAAGTGCAGGTAATAATTAATCAATTAAATAAATTAATGAACTAATTTAACCTCTTAATTTCCGTGATTAATTCAGTCATTCCATGTATAATATTTTGCAGGCATACAACCAAATGGGGATTCTTACAGCCTTGGAAACATCAAGGATGCAGTTAATCTGCAACTGGTTTCACTCCATTCATAGAGTGCAACGTGGATGAATCTGGCAACAGCCAACTTTACCAGGTTACTTCTGCGTGGACACTTCTGGCTCTGACCTCATTGAATGCCCTGTTTTTCCCCATGGAAAATGTGGTTCACAGATTGAGTTTCCTTCTTTTTAGACATGTAGAAAGAGAGAGAAAAATGGCTCAAAGATCAGAGCATGTGACGAATGTGAACGTTCACTAATCATGAATTCTAAATGTTGTCCAGTTTCAATAACCCCATTTCCTGAAATGCTTATCTGTTTCTTGATGTGTGAAGTGCTAGTCAATCAGTCAAAGTTATTAAGGGGATGATTGCTTCAATAGAATTATATTCCTCTCAAATCAATTGGACAGTGCCTCATCATCCTTCGAATTCTTCAACGGGCCCAAAGTGATTAATATTGAGAGGGCCCAAAAGCCATTAAGTCAAAGTTATGAAGGGGGTTCAAGCCTGGCCCGTTCTGTTTTGATTCAAAGGCAATGTTGAGGTGTTCAATCAAGACGTCCAATAATAACTCTACAATTAATCTAATGACTATTAACATTTCGTCATTATAACCCTTCATTACAATCTTTGGTGTGGTGAAGCACACTCAACCAACATCATCATAACTTTCCAATGTCCAAGTCCAAGACATGGTTGTCTTGTCTTGAAAACGCTTAGAAACCCACCAAAGCAAAGAGGATAAGAAATTGGTGATTGTGTTAGGCAGCGAAGCCGCACAACACCTCATCATCTCACCTAACTAGAAGAGAAGAAGAAGTTTGGATTGGGTACTCTCTTTGGATCCAACGTCACGTGTCTGTCATTATCTTGAGGTCTAGCACTAGATATCACATCGTTATCTGATATCTTCTCATTAGACAAATTTTCTATATGAAAGAATGGCTTCCAAATTGGAATCAACATCTAAATTTCCAAGTCAGATGAATTTGAGGAATTGCTTATCTTCGACCACCCTAGCTGAGCTGACCAGAATTCCACTGCTGCATGCATGAAATTATCTATCATGATCGTATTATTACTATACTAATGCATAATCCGTACACTGTACATACATGCAATTGTAAGCAGATATTGACTTGCACGCAACACCCCGATCTACAAAGTATAAACCAGCAATATATATATCTATGGCAAACCAACTTTGAAGATGGCATGAAAAGCTAGCCAGCCTTGCGCTCCATCTTATCAGTTACTTAAACGCTAATCCATCACCTCCCTTGCCATAAAATGCATCCACTCCACCGTTGCTTTCCCAGATTTGCAATCCTAATAGTTCCGAATGTATTATGTAAATAAATAAAAAAAGAGTTGTTTTCTATCTGACTTTCACGCGAGTTGTTTTCTATCCTTATGAACCAACCATAAGGTTTAAGTCTTAATCTGAGGCAAATAAAAATGAATTTAAAAAAAGATCCATATCAATGGATGGTCATTGGTCACTATAGATCAAGCATACTACTTGTTCATGGATATATGGGATGGGATCTTAAGCTAATAAAAGACAAATTATTAATTTGGATTATACTAAGAAATACAAAATGTGTTACACTTAATTTAAATACTGATTGATTAACTGAAATTAAATCATTACAAAATAAATAAATAGGAGAGGTGGAAGGAACCACGAAGCAAAGAGATAAAAACTAATGTAAGAGAGCGATATACACGCAAATAATGTGCCATAATATGGGTGGTGGTGAGCATATGCTTTTCCAGGATACTCCATCTGCCCTATTAATACAGCTTTCAGCTGCACGGCATTGTCATTCATTCCATACATATACCTTTCTCTCTCAAAAAGCTGTTCATCAGAAAAAGAAGAAACAACAACAACCAACAATGAGATTCAACACTAGTTTGATCGTGATCAAGCTTTTAGTAATTCAGTACCCCTCTCAGTTCTTTGCGTTTCACAGGACTTTGATTCTTCTACTTTGTTCAACAGGTGCGTTGCTTCAATTAGATATCTAGCTAGCTAGATCATTTTCTTTTCTTCTTCTTCTTCTTCTTCTTAGCTTCTTGTTTTTCACTATTTATTAATTCATACTTAAGTAGTATAAGTAAAATTAATCAATTACCATAATCATCTTTTTGATCCTGCAGTGGCCAGGAGCATACTGTGACACCAAGCATACTTGCTGTTATCCAAAGTCAGGAAAGCCTTCAGCAGATTTTGGCATTCATGGCCTTTGGCCTAATTATAAGGATGGCTCGTACCCATCTAAACTGTGATCCCGATAGTGTTTTCGACAAATCTGAGGTATGTCTCTCACACACCACACAAAAAAAAAATATATATATATATATATATAGATATAAGTGTGTGACTAAAAAATGGTTGAAGCTCTTTTATATATACCAATAAGCATTTGAAGATTTCAACCAAAAAAAAAGAAGATAAGCATTTGAAGATGGTATAATGTAGATTGATTGTTTTAACTTTAGCTAGAATATTTGTATAGGCAGCATATGCCGAGGCTCATGAGTCATGTAGACAATCAAACAACAAAATAAGTATATATAAATAAATAAATAAGCAATGGCGTGCATAGTAATATTAAATAATAGATCGATCTAAGAACCAAAATTAATTAATTAGTTATTCTAAATCTACACCAAATGTACTTTGGAGAAAGGGGAATGCTTAATTGCAACCTAGATTGAAAAGATACATGTTTGTTTTATGTGGTGATCTCTATTCTCTATGATGTTGTCTTCTCTCCACTCCATGATCTCTGGGAAAAGACAGACCCAACATGCGAAAATGTTTTGTCTTCGCTTTGCTTTTGATGCCTTAAGTAATATATAATAATAGTATAATTATTGTATTGGTGTTTAATCAGATCTCAGAGCTAATGAGCAACCTGGAAAAGAACTGGCCGTCACTAAGCTGCCCAAGCAGCAACGGGTTCAGGTTCTGGTCCCATGAATGGGAAAAGCACGGGACTTGCTCAGAGTCAGAAGCTTGACCAGAAAGATTACTTTGAAGCGGCTCTCAAGCTGAAGCAAAAAGTTAACCTTCTGCAAATCCTCAAAACAGCTGGTAATTAATTAATTAAGTGTTAATCTTATTACTTTATAATTAATTAACCCTACTACGTCTACGTGCATGCTGATCAAGAGGATTATAACTAAAATGTAAAATGGATGAAATAATGCAGGGATCGTACCAGATGATGGGATGTACAGCTTGGAGAGCATAAAAGAAGCCATAAAAGAGGGTGCTGGGTACACCCCAGGGATAGAGTGCAACAAGGATTCGGCGGGAAACAGCCAACTGTACCAGGTTTACCTGTGCGTCGACACTTCTGGCCAAGCACATCATTGAATGCCCTGTGCTTCCTAAGGGACGATTTGCTTCAGATGTTCAATTCGCTAAATCTAATTAATTAGAGTTAACATCAGCTAAGACGCTCCTTAATGGGTGTCTTTTGTTTTTCTGGACTTAATTGTACTTATCTTTTCTGCGTCAATAAATTTTTATGAGTCATGACTAATTGACCAGCTTCCTAAATTGGTAATAAATTTGTATGAAATATTACTTTCTCTATTTTGTCAAAGCAAATTAAGTTTGGGGTGCGTCTAGGGTGGGCATTGTAACTGTGAATCGAGCCGCACCAAACCTATCTTCTCAAGAACCGAACCAAACCTGTCTTCAATTAAGGTTGGATTGGGTTGGGTACTACTAGCTAGCTCCGACGTCCGGTAGTAGCAATGATGGTCGTCTGATTCATTAATTAATCATAATCAGCCTCATAATTCAACATATAGAAGCCAATCAGATGTGAAATAGCTTGCCTCTCTACTAATTAGAAACCCTAACACTAGGGACGGACTTAGGATTCAAAATAAGGTGGGCTAGATTTACTTAACTGGACAGTTAGATTTTAAGCTTGGCCAAACCCTAAAGAAGGCTTATGGATTTGATCATAAATATATATAAATTTAATTTAAGAACATATCATTTTTATTTTATTTGTTTAAAGGCCAATTCACGCCAACAATTTCAACACTTTTCATCATATATACTTAACATTACACTAACTATAAGAAAAAGAAAAAAAACTCACCTGGATTATAGACCATTTTGTACATACCATAGGTCCGTTCCTAACACGCAACGCAAATGCAAACTAATTTACACTCCCATCGACCCTTGTATATATATTGACTTCATCCTCTTTGCGTTTTTGGGTTACGAAAGCGGAATTAATCTAAAAAACAAAAAATAACTAACAAAGAACACTTCAGATCAAGGTGTAAAGTACGACGTAATCTATCACCGTTTAGAGGAAAAAACAAAAGAGTTAAAGAGACGGCAAAAACTATGCCCAGCCAACTATAACAAATAAATGATCAACAACACAATCTGCTCCCCTATAATATGATATAGACGAGAGAACCTACAACCATTAATTTAGCCAACAAGAGACGAGTCCTTAACCCAACCACCATTATTCCTCTTGAATGAATCTCATAAGAAAAATTCACCACAAAAATGATGTTGGTTAGGCTTCAAATTATTTTATATTGGCTACAACTGCAGCTTAAGGCCCAATAGAACAAGCTGGGCCTGAATTGCTTGCGGCCTAGCCACTCCACACAGTCCTTGATCAAAGCCTATCACAGGGTGGCGGAGGGGGGCCTCCAAGCACAGCCCGACGACAGGGACAACTCAAAATTTAATTTTTCCTCACCAAGGACAACCCAAATTTCGTACTAAGTATAAACATGAAAAACAATACTTGCCCTCATCTCGTGCAGAAAAAACTTACTTATATTAGGAATACCACTGTAGTGCTATCTCAAACCAATCACTTATTGTCATGTGTTTTAACTTTTCAAGACCATGAGCATATATGCCTATATTTCAACAAGATAATGAGTCCATCCAGTGACACATCAGCAAAATTTTTTGTAAATGGACTAAGGCCCGTTGGGATTGCTTTTTTTCACCAAAAACCTGCTTCCACTTTAAAGTTTAAGCAGTTTAAGGTGTTGGTAAAGAAATATCCTGATTATTTTAAAAGCAATGACCTTTTGACAGCAGCTTTTAAAAGCAGGCTCTGGGTTGCTTTTCAAAGCTGCTTTCAAAAGAAGCAGAGATAAACATTTAATGAAGTTTTTTAATTTCCAAAATACCATAATTCATTTAAAAAAAATGACACCACCCTCCACTTTCACATCCACTCCACCACTTGCACCACCACATTCACTACCTCCACAACCACCACCACCAAATCCTCTTCCTCCTCATCCTCCACCACCACCACCACCACAACCACCACCTCCTCCACCACCTCCACCACCATCTCCTCCTTCACCTCCACCTCCACCTCCACCTCCACAATGACGATCACCACCACCACCACCACCACAAACCACCACCTCCGCCAAAACACCAAATCCACCACCACCTCCACAACCAACATCACCACCACATCCGTCTCCTCATCCTCCGCCACCACCACCGCATCCACCAAGTCCGCCACCTCCTCCACCACCACCACCACCACCACCACCGCCACAACTGCCATCCCAACCACCACCAACTCTACCTTCATCACCACCACTACCTCCACTCCATCACTACAACTACCACCACATGATTAGTACATAACACTTTTAACATCATGTCTATTTTAGTCATTATTCACAGTTACAACAATTTTATATTAAAATTTACCAAACGCTTTTTACACTGCTTTTTGTACTAACAGCACTTTAAAAATATTGTTTACCAAACATGGAGCTGCTTTACTTTACAGCTAATTATTTTCAAAGCACAGCAGAAACAACTTTTTTTTAAAAGTGACAGCAATCCCAAACTAGGCCTAAAGTGAATCACTTTGAGTTTCAAGAGGCAACGTGAAATTTGACAAATATTTCAAAGGGCACTGTAGTAATTAAGTCATTTAATAAATACATATGGAAATCAAGGCAATGCACAATCAACATTGTCATTTGTAGCATTTTGTAACAAGTTTGTTTGGTGGATGGATCTTTACATATCTGAATAAAATGATATGTTTCTTCATCCATACACGTGCGTGCGCTGTCATTTTAGTCGGTCCTATTCTAAGCGACCCTCCCAAAAACATTAATTTATATTTATTTTATGTTCACCTTCCTTCACCATCATGTTCGGTGACGTGTCGGTGATATATAGTGCCTCTCTACCAGATGCATTTATATTATGAATAAAGTTTAGCATCAATTAACATCAAAGTCGCACAAAAATTCATCGTGTAAGAAGCCCCAAACCAAAGCCTAATGATGTTTTCACATTAATATTACTAAAAACAAAAATAAAAAGCTTAATCATGTTTGATTTGGTGGCGCATTCTGATTGGGTGCTTTTCCAAAGTCACCTGTTGGGCTGTCCCGAGCTAAAGCCTACCCCTTTGGACACCCGGTTTGAAAATTACATTTCACCCGCAAACAACGGGCCGCAAACGATTTATTATTTACGTTGCGTCACTGTCAATAATCAAGGGCAAGGGCAGAAGTGTAAATTCACACTGAGGAGGCTTCGCCACTTTCTTTGTCTAGCTACCGGCCCTGGTCTGCAATTTCAAGGCGCACACAACGACAACAGCACAACACTGGACAATTGTACGGACCGCCTCTCGATGTTTATGAGGTGGCGGGGCCTCTATTGGTGGGCCCCACTTTCTATGACTTTCCATGATTTCTATCGACCCCTTTAAGCTGTTACTGACTAACGCCGACAAGTTTCCGTCGCGATGAAATTGCCGCATGTTAGAGGGGGAAGCAAGCAAAAGAAGCGTAAAAATAAAATAAAGGAAAAGAAGTTGACCGTATGTTCACGCCGCCCATCAACAGAGAGCCACGTCAAGTCACGGCGTTAATTCGCGCAAAATGTCGTTGTCCAGTTGGCTTTTCCCGGTCAATATTCAATATAGAATGTGGACAGGGCAATTGGAGATTTCTTCAACAGCTGAATAGGTCATTTAAAGCAAGAAATAAAAAAAAAACGTTTTTCAATTTTTCAACAACTAATAAAATTACTACATTCTTCTTCTTGCTAAAATATTTGATGAACACGTTGCTACACTAGTTTGATGCAAAAATAATTTACCTTTTTGTAAAATCAATTTATTTTTCTAAAAACATAAATCTTTTTTTTCTTCAAACTTCAGATGTGGCATTGACTCCTTTCACCTCTTGAAATTACAAATTCCTTGCAAAAATTATTATCTAAATTATAGGGAATAGAGATTTCTCATACACACAACCAAGATGTCATGTGAGTTCAAACATTTCAATGCCTTTTTCCATTGGGTTAGATCTCTTTGACAAAATTATGGTGTTTTAAAGTGTGAGAAATAAAAGAAAGAGACAAAATGAAATGCTAATAGTGTCTGTGAATCATGGTTTAAAAAAATGACATTTTAGGTATTATGTTCAATGAATGGTAATTATAAGGATATTACCATACAATTAATACTTATTATTATATATTATTAAATAAGAGTCTAAAAAAGCAAACTCTAGAGTAGTAGTAGGTGATGAACTTAGCCCAAAAGAAAGAATTCATTGTACTTTAATTAGAGTGCAAAAATAGAGAGAAGAAGAAAAGTTAAGTGAAAACACAAGTCCACATTCTTTTAATATGCTATTTATTATTATTATTATTATTATTATTAATTTTAAGTAATATCCTAATTTTTTATCCAAAAAAATCGATCATTTAATAAATTGAAGTATAATGATCGAACAGACTTAAAAAGGAGACGAAATCAAGTCTTCATAAAGACCAAAAACAGTTTCTTTATGGTTTCCCACCGTTAACGCGTAGACTCAAAGGTTCAAACGGCAACGATCCATCACTGTCTACTCTTTCTCTCCATTTCAAATTTTCTCGGCGATTTTCTCTCTGACTTTCCGGCATTGTTCCAAACAAAGCTGCTGCTTTGCTGCTTCTTCTTCACAAGGTAAACATATAAGCAAATTCTCCACCGTCTTTACTTCCGTCATTTTGAGCCTTGTCCTTTTTAGTCATATTGCTAATTTTACACCTCTGTGTTTTTTTCTCCTTATAATTCTTGATTTGCTGTAGCTTAGTTAATCCAGAACTCTCAGTTTCTTCTTCTTCGCTTGCTCGCTGCGTACGGATCTGTCCGGTCACTTGCTTCCGGCTTTAATTGATTCAAGCACTGTTTGCTTGACGAGAAAGTTGACGAAGATATCATAATCAAGCTTAGCATATGTGTGCCGTTGAAGTAGCAGAACGATTGGAGGTATGAGTTTCTCAACTCTCGAACTTTGATGATTTATAATTTAGGAATTCAATTTAGGCGTATTTTGCTTATGGTGGATTTGGATGAGTTCACGAACTAGTAGATGGTATTTTTACTTGATTTTATTTTATTTTGCTTCGGCGTTAATGGTGGTTCCGACAATTTTTCCAGTAAGATGTAAAATACCACAATGGCATATCTTGTAAATTCAACGAGAAATTATGTTAGTCAAAGAAGAAATGATGTAGATAGATAAAAACTCTATAATTTTATATGATAATTTTTCGACCGACAAACTAATTCACTGAATTTTACATAATTTTGTTTGAGCTTTAGGTTTGATTAAACAATTCGTCTCCTCTTAAAATATAGTCATTGCAGTCTCGTGCTTCTCTACGCTATCACTTAGTAAATTATAGCATTTTGCATCTGATCTGGTCTCCCGAGAATACTATAAAGTTGCTGAAAGAAAAAAACAAAAAAAAAACTCAACTGCTCCTATGTATTGACAATTGATCTGTGGAAAGTCTTGACAAGGAATGAACTATTACTGGTGGTATTTTGTTGAAAATTCTGAAAATTAAATGCTGGTTTTCATGACTATGTCCAACTATGTTAGATCAATTCTGTGATGTTTCTCAAAATAGTTGGGGAAACAAAAGTCCATGTAGGATTTAGATTCCAGATGATATGCGAATGATGCCATTGACAGAGCCTTATATCCCAATCTCTTTTCATTGAATTTTCAGTTGTTGCTTACGTTTCAGTAACTGTTTCTCTCCATTTAGGAGTAACTGTTGTGGCGCGCTACTGATAAATTTTGGGTTTTGGTTCAGCGTGGTAGTTGGGTTTCATGATGATCAATAAGTTGCGAAACCAGGCTCAGAGCTATTGATGCAATTTTGTAATCACCAAAATGAAGAACTCTATGGCGGTATTGTGGCTGCAAGTTTGTTCATGCTGCTAGTTTTGAGATATGCATCCTAAATACTACCCCCTGGGGATAGTTCTTGACCAATGCACTCTACAAACCAATACTAGTAATCCCTCTTGAATGGTTAAATACTGTTCCACCTGCAGTTCAGAATCCAGAGAAGGCTTCTCAAGTGATTTCTGCTGAGATTATAGTCTTTAGCCTCTTTGCTCAGAGGAATGTATCCAATGAGGACAGAAACTATGCAGACATGGAACCTTTTGAAACACCTTATCAATCAAGCTCAGGGTTTGCCCCATGCGGTGGATCTAAAATGAAGCTGGAGGTGCATGGAATAGCCTTATGGCTTCAGTTGAAGAGGCAAAGACTTGGTTTATACAAATGAAAGTTCACCTGGGAAAGCAAAGAGAAGCAGTGTCCCGTATTTTCTCAATAAAATGAATGGGACCAGGAGTTGATAATAATGTTCATAAGTTGCGGGTTCCTTGTGGCCTGACTCAAGGTTCTTCAATTTACGTTATTGGCGTTCCAAATGGACTTGTTGGGGAATTTTCGGATTGAGTTGACAGGGGAGCCTCTTCCAGGGGAGCCTGATCCACCCGTTATATGCATTACAATGTGAGGCTAAATGGTGATAAGCTAACCGAGGACCCCGTAATTGTCCAGAACACCTGGACTGTTGCTCATGATTGGGGTGAAGAGGAGCGTTGCCCATCCCCGACTCCTGAAAAGAACAATAAAGGTTAAATTTCCTCCTGCCTCATTTTCTATTAGTCAGCTATAGCAAAAAGTTTAGCACGTCGCTTCGTCTTTTGACATATTAAGTTGATAGTGGAATTGCAGTAGTTCAGTATTATGAAACAATTTGACAATATAAATCAAGTTTGACCTTTCCTTTAGCCCATTCTTCGATTGTTCATCAGGGTGTGCATGCATCAGATAAAAACTATTTTCTTTATAAGTAATGCATAGTAAGTTCAACCCTATTAAATAGATATTAGTATAAGTGTTTCTGCAATACACTATGTGGTGCAGTTATTAGTGACACTGAGAGCTATCTGTATATATATTTTTAACATTTGGGTCATAGCATGCTAAACTGTCTTGTAATTTTTACTAAAGACTGAATATAATGTTTTAATGTGAAATATGTTCAATGACTAGTTTCTGTCCAGTTCTATAAGGCCTATTTATATTTACTCTTTCTCTGTATTAAAAGTGTCAATGGTTGCATTTGCCAGTGGATGAGTTGGACCAGTGCAACAAGATAGTTGGAAAAACTGAAGAGCAGAGGATACGTTCCAATGTTTCAAGGCAGTATTCAACTGCGCAAGACGGATCAAAGTCCAGAAGATACTTTCCATTTAAGCAAGGTTATCCATTTGTTGCTACACTTAGAGTGGGTTCAGAAGGATCCAAATGACCGTTGATGGGAAGCATCTAACATCTTTTGCATTCCGTGAGGTAAGTTCTCTTCAATTTTAATTTTCTTGTTGCGTTTGAAAGATAAACACTTGTCTCTTTGAATTCATATGCTGTTTTCCTGGTTTTGTTCAGACTTTGGAGCCATGGCTTGTTAGTGAATAAGGATATCTGGAGACTTGAAACTAATTTCTGTCCTAGCAGCGGTTTACCCTCATCAGAGGATTCGGAGCAATAATTAATTTAGAAGAACTCAAATCTTGCTCCTCTCTCTCCTCACAGACGATTGGATCTCTTATTGGTGTTTTCTCTACCGCAAACAATTTTTAAACGAAGAATGGCTGTTCGAAGAGAACATGGATGCAGTATGCTGCTGTGCGATCAGGGGCAGTTTCAGTGCGCTTTTTTGTTGGGTTTGGTGAGCTAAAGTCTTGTTCTTTGTTAAAGTATTGACAAAATCAGCCATGTAAGATTGCATGGACAATTTTCAATGGACCTAAAATGATCTTCTTTTAAAGGAAGGTCCTTCTGATGGACAGAGTCCTGGTTTCTTTTCATACCAATCCACATCTTAGTTCCAGATTTATCATTTATTTTTTCTATCATTAGGCATGGTAAGCATTAAATGCAAATTTATGCTCTGTTTTTTCACCCAATAAAGGTCTTTTATTACTCTTTCGGTTTCTTTTGAACCTGTTGCTAAATTATTCATCAAGTTTTGAAACGTATTGCAGCACAAGAACCAAATTGTGACTGAAAGAACTCTGGAAAGAGGCGCAAAACCTATGGAGACATACAGCTGATGCCTTTTGTTGATTACTATGGCCTCATTACCTGGAAAACTTTGGCCATCTGCATCTTTGGGGTAAAAATCTTACTTTCCTTGAACATGAGAATATCTGTTTTCTTGTTCTCATTGATTTAATCTCTTCAACAGACAGAGGTTGTTTCAGCAAAGTTTGTCATGAAGACGGATGACGATGCATTTGTCCGTGTGGATGAAGTGCTAGCTTCCTTAAACAGGATCAAGGTGACTCGTGGGCTGCTTTATGGCCTCATTAACTCAGATTCCCGACCTCATCGAAATCCAGATAGCAAGTGGTATATCAGCCCGGAGGTAATTTCTTTGTTGATCCTATTTAAATATGAATGTATTCCTTCTTGCATATCATACCATGCAAGCTGTGATTTTCTATTGGTTTTTTTAAAATAAGTATCTACTTCTCACATAATTTTCTCCATTCATCGCTGCTTTAATTTAGGAATGGCCCGAACAGACCTACCCGCCATGGGCACACGGTCCTGGTTATGTGGTATCGAATGACATAGCAAAGGCAGTTTCGGCACGGTTATAAGAAAGGCAGTTTAAAGGTAAGAAACAATCTACATTTTTAAACAAATATAAAGAAAAGCTTGAAATGAGATGACAGAATGATTCTTTATTTGACCATCTGAAAGTAAAAACACTGCTTTGTCATATCAGATGTTCAAGCTAGAAGATGTGGCGATGGGCATCTGGATTGCAGATATGAAAAAGGAGGGTCTAAATGTACAGTACGTGAAGGAAGAGAAGGTCTACAACGAAGGGTGCAAGGATGGCTATGTCGTTGCGCATTACCAAGGTCCGAGGGAGATGCTTTGCCTGTGGCAGAAATTCAAGAAGGCAAGTTGCTAAATGCTGTGGGGCGATAGGTAGACACAATTCGATATCCATTGGAAACCTTTTATACTTCATTTGCCTCCATCGAAGCTGAAGGAAAATCTTGGCAACCCGATCTTTTTGCACAGAGTAGTTGACCAAGATTGACCAAGGCGCTAACTAAAGAGGAGATATATTTTAGTGACTAGCCGACCACCATTGCTGTATATTTAGTGATATTACATAGTGTGATGCCATAGGATATACAGTATTGAAATTTTGCGCGTTCAGCATAGGATGCAAAAAAACTTACATGTAACGGGGATAGTACTGTTTTGCTATCCCAGCCAATAACAAAATGACATGTGGAAAAGTTATCCTATGTGTTATTGCGTTATTGGCCGGGATAACAAAAAGTGCAATCCCCATTACATGAGAGTTCCTTAGGATGACACACAGAGAGGAGAAATGTGTTGAAATGTATAGAATCTGCGCGCAGTTAGCATGACTTACCTAGAATCCTCATAATTTTCTTACTTTTGGATCTTGCCCTTCTCATTTAAAGAAAAAAATAATAGAACAAGGGCAAATAGATATAGCAGATGCAGATCTATCTTGGCAAGAACCCATGTTCAGAAATTGCATCTCAAATGCCTGAATCCTTTCCCCGGTGGCAAACCATTGCGATCGTAAGATGATATTTCATGTATGTGAGATCGTTGCAACGCCTTGATGAGCTCCTTGCCGACGCGTTAGCAGCTTCCTATCAGATGTTATAGCATAATGAAGTTTAGAGAATTTGCATTACTATCATCAAATGATTCTCTAAATTGACAGTGGCTGAGAGATCTCTCTTACACAAGCTTGGAGTGCACTTACACTGGTACTACAAGGCGAATTCTGACGCATAGATTTTTGCAGAGTGCTTCCATAGAACAAACAGTTCTTGTTTTGATCATCTACCAGCATAGCATACAAACTGTTTACCTGAACAGAATACTGAAAGCCGTGGTCTTTTAGGCGTGCCATTATACTGATCAAGAAGTAGAAAACCATGATTTAGTGGATTAGAAACAAAATGAGCCATAAGAAAACACACTTAACTCAAGCATCACGTAGCACATTTTTCATCAAATGCAGGGAGGAGACGATATACCTTCTTTTGCATTCTTCTGTTTCGAATTTTTGCACTTTCTGTTCGGGCATTCCCCCTTGCTCTCATTACCAACGGCTTCACGAAGAAATCTACATGAATCACAGCATTTGCAGTAAACCCATAATGCAAATTTGCATGCACCAGTGATATAGCTTTTCCTTATCTTTTTTGCATTGGACAAAATACAGACCCATTGAGAAGGGTTTATATCTTTTGAAGAAAATAATAATAATCTAGTGTAAGTTGGCTATGACTTACTTATTCTAGTCTGCATGGGTTGTTGAAAGCTGGAAGTTGCTGAACGAATCCCGAAAAGAGCAGACGCCGAAAATTGGAGAGCAGCAACATTCCCAAGAGCCATACTCATACACACGTAGTTCTTTAACTGTTTGACTTGCTGAAAGTGAACAATGCACTATGCCACTTCGGGTCCGAAACATCAAAACACACGCTGGAAATATTTAAAAAACGCAAAACAAAGCCGTTCAGGAATTCATCAAACACTTTGTGTGCAGTCCTTTCAGAAAGTTCAAATTGTAAACATCCTTGCATCAGCCGATTCAGCCATGACCCATCATAGAGAAGAGACAGCTTCGTTCTGGCGGCTCTCTAGATTGTGCTAATTATTTCTTCACCCTTTAACTCTCTTTTTTGGACACCCTTTGAACCCTGGAAGGGTGAAGATAGACATGAATGCGTCTTGTATGAAAATTCGCAATCTTTTTATTTTTTGGTTTCAATAAAAAATGTTTTTTTTTAGCCCAAAATGTGACGTGTCATTCAGCTCTAATTCCACGTCACTGTAAATACTGATAAAATACTTATCCACGTGTTATTAGGAATCCCGCGGTTTCTAAAATAATCACAAATAAAATTCCAGATATTTCTTTTGTCCAGAAGTTCCAGATCTTTCTACAACCTTCTTCCTCCTCACAGTTCTTCCCCTCTTAAAACCTAACCAGTCCCAAAGCCGAAACCCCATTCTCTATTCTTTTATTCTTTGTGATTCTTTAGCTTCTCCAAATCCCTCTCTGATTCTCCTCAAAATTCTCTCTCTCGTTGTTATTGATCACAAACTAGCAGAAAGTACCATGGCTTCTGAAGCAGAGGCGTCTGAGATTCTTCGTTTTTGAAAGGATTGTGAGGGAGGAGAGACCTATCTCTGTTCGTGCCCTTTCATCTTGGGCTTGGCAAGCGCCACCCCGAGAACTGACCCGGAAAACCCAGATCAAGAAAACCCCGGAAGGTCGACCCCGCGTGAAAGACTCATCTTCATCAACCCTTTCGCTCAGACCATGATGGTGGTCGAAGGCGATTCTTTGCAAGAGTTGGGTATGAAGGATGGCCAGCCCCGGCCTCGAAAGCCTCCATTGATGCCATGCCCTGTGTAGGATTGTTGAAGGTCATGGTGGGTCCGAGTGTGTGGATTTGCTTGGAGCAGTTTGAGATTGATGTGGTGGCCCAAAGAGATGCCTTGCAAGCATAGGTTTCACGGTGTTGTATAGAGAAGTGGTGAAGATTCATGGGTCTTGCCCGGTTTTGTCGGTATAACATGCCTGTTGATGAGGAAGAGCCGGGGAAGAAGAGCGATGGCGCGGACAGAGAGAGGAGGGTCGAGGGAGAGATTAGGGTTAGCTTTTATGTCCAAGATAGCACGGAGAGCAAGTGAGGATTCTGAGCAAACACCTTCAGGTGATATTAATGCCAGTGATACTTCTTCAAGCCCCGCAGCTGATCATGATGATATGCAGAGGTTAGAAAACAAAAAATTTAAGATTTCTTCTGTTCTTAGAATTTGTAGGAAGGAACTAGGAAGTGATTTGTACAGGCTCGGAGCTTAAGTTTAAGTTTCATCCGTGAAATAGTATTTCAAAATTTCTTTTTGCCTCCTTTTCAACTTTTATCATGATACGATGGTAAGGAGGAATATCAAAGTGAGTGATGATTACAGATCTAAATGCTATGCAGAATTTCGAATTTGGAGTTGATCTCAAGTGTTCACACAATTCCTTATTGTTCAAAAGGATTATTTCTTCTGTTGTTTGAGTGAATTTCAATCCAAAACAACACTGAACTTTTATTCAAAATATATACATGGTAATTGGCTAATACAAGTTGATGAAATTCTGGGATATGATGGGTTTTAAGCATAATTAATTTCTATCTTCAAGAATTTTGATCCCTTGGTAACCTTCCAAGCATCAACAGAGTGGCCATTGGATTTGTGCCTGGTGATTCCAGGAAGGTCGTCGACCCATCAACTACTCTAAACACCGTAAACCATATACACTGTAATCTTTGTCAACCACTGACCCCACAGAGCAAACCACATGATAGTGGTAGAAGGTCCTCACATCTTCTTGCACAATTTTCTTAGCTCATCTTCAGTGGACATCAACTCATTTTTGCGTTACAACCCCAGGAAGAAAGCAATTGATTCAGACCTTTACAACTCGCTCAAGCAACTGCCCAGCTTTACACATCTTGCCCAATCCTTTTCATTTGCTAGATAGTTAAAAGTCACTGATGGGTTTTCTCTGGGGTCTGTGCTGTTCAGTTCTAGCTTTCCTTCTGATTCTGGAAACGCAAGTTTGGCAGCAATTGGCATTACTGTTGCATTGAGGCTAATGGGTAAAATTCCTGCCTCAATTATGATTTGAAGTGATCTGCTATGCCGACAACTTTTGGAGGTTCTGGTGGGAAATTTTTGGGGCTTAGAGTCAGCTAAGAGTGCAATGCCAGGATTGTCTTTCATTCCTTTTCCACCCCTTTTTAGTCGGCTGCTAGTTGGATATTGAACTTCTTTAGATGTTTCTGAGGCCAATGCCACTTAACAATAAACTCTGAGGGCTGCCTAAGGCCCCAGCTGCTAGTATCACATCACCCCATGAACATGAGTTCTCTGGCTGGTTGAGGTAAGCATCATAAGTTTGGCTCGAATTGCCATCGCTCTTGATGAATCTTATGCCTCTAGCTGTTGTCTCATTTCTGTTACCTGCAAAACCATTTAGGAAGTCAAACCTATAAAGGCTTTTATCAATAAAGAACTAGCACCAGTTTCATGCTTACCTTTTTCTCGAAAGTGACCTTCTTCACAGTTGCATTTAAAGAACTGTGATGTTGTTGGATTCCCTGCCTCTAGAAGATCAGCTGAGGTGTGTCTTCTTCCCCATCCATTCAAATACACTCCCACCAACCTTTGTTCCCTCAATATGCTCCACACTAAAACATTATATGGGAAAATTCCTTGCTTCAAGAAAGCTAAACTCCGCAACATACTGCCATGGGGTCAATTCAGGTTTAAAGACAATTCTCGATTCCACCCATTGATAAGCACCCATTACCACCTCCTTATCCCACCCAACTTTTGGACAAAATCCTCACTTGCTCTACTATAAACCCACCATTTATAGGCAGATGATCCTCCTAGAACCTCTTCCTCTGAGATTGGGAACACCGTCATTGGAGATAAAGCTCTGTGCAACTGATGTATATTTATCAGTTTGAAGCAATGAGAGCCCATAGTTCTTGTTCCAACACCAAGGGATTTCCATATGGTGAGCTACCTCGTTCCAACCAAGAGCACTGAGAATTTCTCAGAGAGGGTTGCAGCTAGAGGACAGCCAGCGGTGCCTCCTCCACTACAATGTAATCGAAGGACTTGCCTGAGACTTCATTGACATCTGAAGTCATATGGGGAAGTGTTCGTCCTACAATCACAATTAGCAAAGCAGGATATCAATGCAGAACTTCTAAATTAGACATTTGCCATAAATAAACAGGGTAATGGTAGTAGCATACCTTGACGCCATGAGGAACATAAAGCCAAGTCAACAAATAGGAGGAGCAGATAAAATGAAAAGCCCATTACCAAGAATAGTTTGTTGTAGTGGGAGCTCCAGGCCTTGTGCTTCCATATAACTGTGGATTAAGGAGAGAGGAAGGAATAGTTTATTTCCGAAGGGGGAGGGGGGACAGACAATTATAGAGTTGTTGGTGATCGTTAGCATATTATTATAATTGATGATTCCTCTGCATTCATTAGATAACATGCGCATGGCTTAGTTAGTAATCCATCCTTTTTTATTGTTGGGCGTCTAATGATTTTGTTTCTATCATGATTTCTCTCACCTTCACTGGTTTTTCCTAGAATGGTAAGTGGAAATTGTATCTAAACAATGCCCTGGTGCCCTTGACAAACATAGAAAATACATTTCGAGAAACGCTCTGATGTTATTGATTGACATGATTATATCACGTCATGCGACATGCAGCTATATTAAAGTAGGTAGCATATATCTACAAAACATTCTATAGTTCTAAAGTGTCTTATGACCCAAAAAGCGAGTTTGTTAAGTTTATTTAGGAACTCATGATCAGACAGGAGCAGGTGAGCAGTTTCCTGGTTAGCATTCAACACGCGTTCATGTACGCACATGAGAGAGGAGAAAGAGAGATGCATCCACACAATATATTATACCTTCTTTTGATATGAATATACTTTCAAAGTCCTTGGAGGTCCATACATATAAAAATGTACATAGTATATAAACAAAAGATTAGCACTCTAATGGGAATTAAGTTTGCACCATAGACTACATATAACTAAACCCAGATGGTTTTTCAAACTTGAGGTCTTAAATTCCCTTGCAATTCAAGTCTATTACTTTTGGACCAGAAATCAATGTCATTCTGATATTTGCTGTTCAGATCAATTGTGGCCGATAATCCAGACTTTCTCAGATGCTGGCCACTTTTGTCCCTTTGTGTTGGTGTTCTTTTAGAAATTGGTTGCTCAACACAGATACCGTCAGAAATGGGACTGCTGCTTCTCTTCCTCCCAATAACATGATTGTTTGTAACATTATTCCATGGCTTATTTTCTGGGTGGATGTCCATCAATCGTAGCTCCACACAGGTTGTATTAGACTTTTCAGGATCACCACCATGCTTATGTATGGTTGCTTCTCTTCCTTCCTTCCTGAACTTTCAGAAGATGTCAAGGAACTTCCATGGAGCCTCTCATTTGTTTCCTCTCCATGTATTTTAGGCTTGAAGTTCCTGTTTCAGTTAATTCTGCGAAGGAAGAACTGGTACATCCATTGTTAACCATTGAGACTAACTGAGTGAGTTCAGCCTTTGCAAGTTCTACTTCCCACGGAAGAAGAACTATACCCAGAAAGAGTTTCTTGTGCTTTCTTAGTACTGTTTGTAAATACTTCCCTTGAGCTTCAATTCTTAGCTGAAGATGTCTCTGCACCTGAACACAGAACTCTGGGTTTGTTGGCATGCATTGTAGTTTTTAAATATGTTTATGAATTGAGGATGGGTTTATGTTGGTTTATCGGTTTACCTCAATTTGTTCATGAAGTTTCTCTGCACTTCCATTTGCAATTGGAGAGACTCAGCTTATCGGCAAGCTTCTGACAAACATTACAACACTTAATCAATAGGAGTTCTTTGTGTTGTCATTCCATCTAAATTCATCAAAGAGATGGGATTTATTTTCTAACTATATTACTCATTAATCTGACAGTGAGTTTTCATCACTGATATCCTTGTCGAAATGATCATCACTGCTCTGAATCTCTTTGTAATCTGCATCAGGGAGGACAATCAATATTGAGATTTCAAGAAGAATAAGAAGAAAAAAAAGAGTAAAGATGATGATCCTTTATAGTTTTTATAATCTAATGAAGCATTGGAGTCACCTTCTTGCTTAATGTCAGTGCAGTTTTCTGACTGTTGGCTTTTCCCTAGCCTGTATTTCTGCACAAGAAAACAAAACAGTTTTACAGTTATGCTTTTCCATAATGGTCAGAAAAAAGACTGGATGTGATCAACCAAGAAAAGGGAGAAAATGCCTGTAAGTGGCTCTTTAGGTGGTACAAAGTGAGTCCATGAATTCCCATCACCCTCATCAAACTCTTTGGTGTGGCCTCTGCCCATACGTGAAAAAAGACATTAGAACTTTGTATAGAAATAGAAAAAACTAGAAATGGATTTGAAGAAGAATATCAATCAAGCTTATATACTCAACTGTCTGCCCCTCCAAGCTGATTGACTGCTTCAACAAATCTTTGATGAAGTTCTGGAGTCCATTTTAGCCTGGGCTTTGCATCAGTGGACAAAACCAAATTCATATTCTGATTTTGCATATTCTGCAGCAGACCCATTTTTGTATTGTGGAAGAGAGAGAGATAGAAGAAGGCAACATAAATGTTGGTTAGGAGCCTTAAAAGCTTTGATCCAATCTGTGGCAGCTATAGAGCTCTCTTTATAATTTGGAGTAGTTGGCCTGTCCTGTGTTCTCACTCCATATCTGGAAACATAAGTGGGGTTATGTTGGGGGAATATATGCCATGAGCTGTAGTTCCTCCTTTCCTTCCATCTCTCATTTCATACCAACTTTTCTTTTCTTTTTTTTAATTTAATTTTCTCACTTCTTTGACTTGAAAGAGGTGGAGAGAATCTCTGATGCAGCAAAAACAGAGAAAGCAACACAGTTCAATTTGAGTCTTAAAAGGAGAGAAAAGAGGAAAAGTGTATGGTTTGTTTTATCTTGCTGTTTTCCCACCTCTCTCTCTCTCTATCTCTCTCTCTGCTTGATTCCCTGATGAATAAGAAACCCCACCATGATGAATAATGGGTGCAACTTTCCTATTAGTGTGAGGAGCAATGCAGAAAAATATGAATAAAGAAATAATTTAGTTGATGGGAACGTCATAATGGATAGTTCTTTTGGTGACTGAAAGGGAAATGGGTCTGTCTTTCCTTTTAAATTTATCTCCCTTTTTATTTATTTATAAGTTCTTTTTCTGAGGAGGATGTGGTGTGATTGGCAGATTCCTTTTGTTCTTTGTAAGGATGGAGGAATCAAAGAATCTATGGTTAGATTTTGGGACCCCCAAACCATAACGTATTTTTTCTTGTAAAGAAGTATCCAGAAAAAGTGAATCAAATCATCAATTTTTAGTGAAATAAAGATATATACTTTAAATTTCTATGTGAACATTACATATTATTTAGTTTTCTATTCCATCCAGAAATTAAATTAAAACGAGTCTTGTATGAAATAAAGATTAAAATTTGGATCCAAATAAATACAGGAGAATCTTGGTGGCTGAGTTTCATAAGAAGCTGGTCGTACAAACCTGTATTGCTATGGTTAATATACAGCACTAAATGCCACTAGAGGTTACATCAATCAATGGTTCCTGCCTTGGATGTTTCACAGGCAAGGAATCAAGTATAATGCCTTCATGGACCTAAAAACTCATCACACTTTTCCTGTTTTCCTTTTTTCTGATATATAATTTCTGTCCATTGATCATGCTCAAAGAAAAACCTGACATTAACACTTGGATTGAATTAATAAACATAACCAATATAATTAGTTAACCTCTTTCGTGAGTTTTGATGATAGGTTAACCCTCTCTCTCTCTCTCTCTCTCTCTCTCTCTCTCTCTCATGCTTGCCAACACCAAATGAAATGACATAAAGTGCAATCACAGGGGTCACTCTGCATAAAGTCCATAAAGAAATATATTCCAAAGGGATTGTTAGCTTTAATTCTGTATCCATATCCAAACTGAACTGAATAAAAGAAATTTTCACCCCCAAAAAGAAAAGAAGAAAAGAAAAGGAGGCAACAATGGCAACAACAAATCGTAAAAGTCAATTGCATCAGATTGATCTTCAGATTTCTTGGGTTGTGGTCAAGAGTTTTGATCACTGGAATCAAAATCCAATCATTGATCTTCAAAGGCTTGCCGTCCCAGTGTTACACATTCAGTGGTCTGCTGCATTGATAAACAATGTCCCCGGATTCAAGCTGATCAAGTTTAAGATACTAATTTATATATCTTAGCTTGCTATTAAAAGTTTAAGATACTAATTTATATATCTAGCTTGCTATTAAAAGTTTAAGATACTAATTTATGTTCAAGCACTGGATCCCTTACAATCCGAAAATCCCTATCAGTTGACTCGCCGCGTGTTAATTTAAACTACAGTAATTACTATACTAATCAGGTAGTCACCATCATAATTCCTTCATCTAAAATGGGTAACTGTACGATTGTAATGGCAGGAACGTACAAGCGATTGGTCATCTAGTTTCGTGGAAGTGGAGGGTTCTTCCTGAGCAAGCATTTCATTTGCTTCTTCTTTCCTGAACTAATATCCTTGGTGGCAAGCTCATATCAAAGCAAGGAATAAAATTATTGACAAGTTCCTATGGTATGTGGCCCGAATGTTTGAAAAACAAGAAAAGAAGAAGAGTTATTGAGTACCTTTCTCTTTTAACCAGCTGCTGTACTTGAAGCTCCTTCTTGCTTTAATATATTCCATAACAGGTAAAGGAGATTCTATGATGATGCCAAATGGCCCCTGCTATTTTTTTTAGGTCAGTAGGAGAAGGGCCAGTGAATCAAAAAGTCATTATATAAATAAAAATAAATAATAAATAATAAATAAATAAAAAGGTGCTTCATCAATTATTATTCCACAAAGGACCCATTGGTGGAGATCTCACAATAAAAAAGCATGGATAGAAGATGAGAAGAATATGGCCTCAGGAATCAAGAAAAGTGAAACAAAAGGAGCCTGTCAAAATCCCACCAAAGAATATATTTCAAAACTAATTGGTGCAATGCAATATTATGTCAATCACAGAGTCGCTTACTGAAAATGACGTGAGCAATATGTCACCAGTCAATTTCTGTAACACCCAACCCAAGTCCATGGTTAAGAAGGAAACTAGTACACAACTAACAACTTACATGCTTTCTTGCACCTGAGTTCTTAAAGAGCTAGAGCGAAATGCACAAGGTTAATTACTGTCTTCTTTCTTTCTTTCTTTCTTTCTTTAGGGGAGAAGGGTTTCTGTCTAACTACTGTAGTGAATTCAGCTCAAATGCATTGATAAACAAAGTGGCAAGCTCTAAATTTCAAGGGAAATCACCTTCAATGAAAATTAATGGCTCAAAAACATATCAAACTTTAGTATTTAAGCAGGTATATTGGTGTATTAAGAATGTACTGGTCCAATGACCAAACCATATGTATGCAATACTTGTAGAAGGAACGCGTCTAGAGAGCCGACAAGCCAATGGTCAGAATGATCAACTTTCTGTTGAAGGTTCTGTCAATATTACTTGTCTGTCCACAAGGTATGCTTAGCTGATTATGCAAGCAACAGGTTTATTTACATCTTAATTAGCATGCAGAAAGCCATACATAGGGGCCTAGCTAGTCTCAAGGACAGTAGTTATCCCACACTAGTTAAAATAAGTGATGTCCATTTCTGAATCTGTACGAGGCACGCCATCTTTGTCATAGACCCCAAGACTAGACTGAGACAAAACACAATCATGAAGAATATTCCCTCCAATAATTCAGGCAAGACTAACTTATTTCAAGCAAAACGATACGACTGATGCAATAATACATCTTCGCTGGCATCTGTAATCAAGACATAGCAGCATGGCACTGGTACATGGAGAGACAAAGCCCTGGTTCAATTGGATTCAAAATTCTCAAAACAAATAGGGTAACTGAATAACTCTAATTTCTGTTTAATTCATGTCAGGCCTAACCATGATTTAGAACTTAGAATAATCCATGGAACTGTTTCCACAGCATTCGACATATATGTTATTCCTATCTTTCTAAGAAACTAAAAGAGCTAATAATGAGTAACTACTTCTTCACCTACTTTTTCAACAATATGAGATCGCTAGCCCATTTCAAAACCTTTAAAACAAATAACCATTAACTCCACCTCAGCCCCCCAAAGCGGATTATAAAAACAACATAACTCTGATATGAAGTATCTCAAAGCTAAAAGGATTGGATTGTCAAAATTCTACCACTCTATAGTGTTGACTTATGTTGTGAGGCATTAATGAGCCTTGAGCCTGCAGCTGGACAATTGTCTTGAGTTTGCAGCTAGCCTTGAGTTGCAGCTAGTTAGCCTTGAGCTTGCAGTTGGTAATTAATGTAGCAACAGCTGACTATTGTAATTAATGTATGGGTAATTACACTTTAGTATTTTGTGGTTACACTCTTAAGAGAGAGAGAGAGAGAATTTTTTTATTTTTTATTTTTTTGGTTTTAATATTTTATTCATATTTTAATCAATTTAAAATTTTTTTTTAAATGTGGACCCACAGTTGCCACGTAGGCAATTAACAGAGAGATCTACAGAAATCCTAACGGCGGAACCACATTATAACAAATTTAAAAGACGGGGTATACGATGTTAAAATTGAAAAGATAGATACTAATATGTCTTAAGGGGTAATCACAGGGTACTAACCTGTAATTAACCCTAATAAAAAACATTGTTTTTTTTTTTTTATAGATATTTTATTCATATTTTAATCAATTTAAAATTAATAAAAATTGAAAATTATGGGACTCATAGTGCCACGTAGGCAACTAAAGGAGAGATCTAAGTGGAAACCCTAACGGCGGAACCACATTGTAACAAATTTAAAAGTTTGGGGTATGTTATTGTAAAATTGAAAGGTAGGGACTAACATGTCTTAATAGTGTAACCACATGGTACTAAAGTGTAATTAACCCTTAATGTATTCTCTCCATCTCTACTTGTATAAATATGCTGTAGTAATACAAAGTAAATCAAGTTGAAAAAACCAAAAAATCATTCAGTTGTTCTCTCCATATTATTCTCTTCGTATTTTTCAAATTTAATACATGGTATCAGAGCAGCGATCTTGCTAACTCTAGCTATGAACCCTTGCTGTTGTCATGGGGGAAGACGATTTTATTCCTCCTAAAAAGTAGCACCACCGATCTTGCTACTTCTTCTCAACCTACGTACACCGAATTTGCTGCTCAAATGACCGAGTTCTTGAAGACACAAATACCGACTTCGACTTCGACCTGACCCCGACTATGACTTATGAAACTTTCGCTGCACAAATTGGCATTAAGTTGGATCGCTCCAACTATGTCTTATGGTCTCAAGTTGTTGACATGTATGTTGCTAGCAAAGATAAGCTGGGATATCTCACTGGCGAGCTCCTATCACCTTCTCAGACAGACTCAACATTCAACCGACGGCGAACAGAGAATGTGATTGTGAAAGGATGGCTAATCAATTCTTTGGAGTAGAAATTGATCGGCAACTTCATTCGATTTCCAACGGCAAAAGCAGTATGGCATGCGATTGTCACGACCTACTTCAATGGCACTGACACCTCTCAGGTGTATGATCTTAAAAGGCGAGTCTCCCGTATTCGGCAAGCGAGAGGTTCAATTGAAACTTACTATAATGATCTCCAAGGCTTGTGGTGAGAAATCAATTTTCGTCGTCCGAATATAATGAAGTATGAATCTAATATCAAGAAATACAATGATATCATCTAGGAAGATCAAGTTTACATCTTTTGGATGGCTTGGATGATCGACTTAACAAGGCCCGAAGTGATGTGCTCCAAATGAATTTGTTTCCAAAGTGGAGCAGGCTTATGCACATGTTCGACAAGAGGATATTTGACAAGCTGTGATGATAGGGACCCCAGCATCAACTGGAGCAGGTTTGGCAACAAAGGAACACACTGACCCGCTCCCCCATGTCTAGCATCTAATTCCCCAACTACTGCACCACTTTAGATGCAGTCATTTGCCATAGTTGTAGGCTCATCTGCAAGCAAGACTACTCAACCGCCTCGACCGAAGGCTCCCACAGACAGAAGTGGTTGTACTCATTGTGGGAACCAAAAGCATACCCGAGAAACTTGTTTTAAATTGCATGGTTATCCAGACTAGTGGGAGGGTCTCAGGGCTTGTAAACTTGCTATATGATCTGGACATGCTACTCTTGTCATTATGAATCCCCGATAACTTTAGTTCCTCATGTAGGATTTACCCCATCATCCGAAGATAGCTCTTAGACTCTCAATGATTCAGGTAATTAATGTTATGTGTTTCATACATCTTATATAAGGACTCCACTGGTTGGATTATTGATTCAGGAGCAATGACTATATGACGTTTGATCCAACCGACTTTCTAAGCACAACTACACCACAACGAACAAGTATTGCCAATGTGAATGGTGTCACTTCCCCTGTGACTAGAGCTGGCATCGTTGCCCTTTCTCTCTCTCAAATACTTTACTTGTCCATCATTGTCCAGCAAATTGATGGTATGCTGGCCAAGCTACTGAACAACTAAATTGTTGTGTACTCATGTTTCCTACTTTTTATTTTTTCTAGGATATTCTCACTGAGGAGATCATTGGTCATGGTACTAAGATAAGGGGGTTTGTACTATGTGGATGACTTCAGTATAAGAAGGGCACACAATGTGAAACATTATTCTACTGAAAAGCACCAACAACTTTGGATATGGCACAGACGTTTAGGGCATCCATCTTTTGGTTATATGTGACATTTGTTTCCGGATTTGTTTTCTGATTTCCAATGTGATACTTATTATCTTAGCCAAAAGCCACCAAGTCTCTTATCCCTTAAGTACGAATACAGTGTTACTCCCTTTTGCTTTAATCTATTCTGTTTGGGGTCCTTTGCCTATCTCTACTACCTCTGGCTTCCAGTGGTTTGTCACGTTTGTGGATGATTGTACTCGCATGACCTGGCTCTTCATGATGAAGAATAAAACTAACGTGTTTCCTATATTCCAGTCTTCCACAAGTAGATTGAAACTTAGTTTTCTACCAAGATTCAAATCCTTCGCTTTGACAAATGGGTGAATATGTCAACCATAACTTTCAAACGTACTTCTAGATGCACGACATTATCCATGACACAACTTGTCCTCAGACTCCACAACAGAACAATGTTGGGGAACGAAAAAACTGACATCTTTTTGAAACCGCACATGCTTTTCTGATTGGGGCCCATGTTCCCTCGCCCACCATTGAGCTGATGTCATAGTCATGGCGGTCTATCTCCTCAACCGTATGCCTTCCCGGGTTTTGGGGCCAATGTCCCTCGCCACCCTTGCCTTCCGTTCAAATGCTTCCACCACGAATTTTTGGTTTCATGGTGTTCGTTCATCTCCATAAAAATCAACATAGGAAACTTGATCGTGTTCGCTTCTGATGTGTTTTTGTGGGACATGCTCATCAGAAAGGTATTGGGCCCCTACACGCCGTATATATGTTACTTTGGATGTCACTTTTATGGAGTCCAAGATATTCTTCCATGACCCTAATGTCCAACTCACCGCTTCAAGGGGAGATAGTGACCGGTCGCTTCGAAGCTGGGAGCAAAATTACCAGTCGCATGAAACCAGTGACCGGTCGCTTCGAAGCAGTGAGCCATGTGATCCAATCTGCTAAAAAATGACTGGTCGAGTTGAACCCAACGACCGGTTGCTTTGAAGCAGTGATCACGTTGATTCAATCTACCTAAAAACGACCGGTCGAGTCAACCCAATGACCGGTCGCTTCAAAGTAGTGAGTCCGAGTTTTTTTTCATAGGATGCGTAGACGATAGTGACGAACAAGCTAAAGAACCCCCTCACTTCACAGTACCCACTGACCAATCCATTGAGAATATTCCTGAGGTAAGTACTCTTACTACATCTACAAATTTAGTTAATGACTCCATTAGATATCAATTACCTTTCATGCATAACCGTGTAAAGCCACCAACTCGATACTCCCCGGATAATGGCAAAGCATCAAAGTATCCAATTGCAAACTATGTGTCCACTCAGAAATTGTCTGAACCTCTCAAGGGTTTTGTCATTAATTATTTGCTATTCACATTCCAACCAAGGTGACTAAAGCATT
The DNA here is from genome assembly GCA_005406145.1 of Prunus yedoensis. Lineage (NCBI taxonomy): Eukaryota > Viridiplantae > Streptophyta > Magnoliopsida > Rosales > Rosaceae > Prunus > Prunus yedoensis. Next base: position 31,935 of record BJCG01000889.1, read on the forward strand.
GAAAGATTTGAAATGGGTTCAAGAAATGAAAAAGGAGATGAAGGCTCTGGAGAAAAATCAGACATGGACACTAGAGAACTTACCTCAAGGAAAGAAAACCGTCATATGTATATGAGTGTTCACTGTGAAACACAATTCCGATGGATCTATTGAAACGCTACAAAGCAGACTTGTGGCAAAGAGATACACACTATTTTTATGGTATTGACTATAAAGAAACCTTTGCCCCCTGCTGCAAAGCTTAAAACCGTTAGGAGTACTATTGTCCATTGCAGCCAACTGTGACTGGCCTTTCACCAGTTTGATGTGAAGAATGCCTTTTGCATTGAGAACTCATAGAAGAAATGTACATGGACATTCCACCCAGATATACTACATTTACTCAGGCTAGTGCGGTGTGCAAATTACAAAGGTGTTGTATGGATTGAAGCAGTCTCCCCGGGCATGGTTAGGGCGATTCACCTTGGCAATGAAGAACTATGGTTTTAAGCAGAGTAACTCCGACCATATTCTATTCTTAAAACACTAGGAAAGAAAGGTAACAACTCTAATAATCTATGTTGATGATATGATTATTACAGGGAATGATAAGCAAGAAATCTCTCGGCTACAAGACTACTTGACACAAGAGTTTGAAATGAAGAACCTCGGTGGACTCAAGTACTTCTTGGGCATTAAAGTTGCTTGATCAAAGCAAGACATATTTCTCTCTCAAAGAAAATTGTTCTAGATTTATTAGCAGAAACAGGAATGCTAGATTGCAAACCTGTGGACACTCCAATATTTCAGAATCACTATCTTGGAGAGTATTATGATCAAGTGCCCACGAACAAAAAATATATATCAAAGATTAGTGCGACGATTGATTTACTTGTCACATACTAGACCAGACATTGCGTATGCGTGAGTGTTGTCAGCTAATTCATGCATTGCCTAAGTTAAGACCATAAGGATGTTGTTTATTCAAATTCTTAATATTAAAGTCGGCACCTAGGAAAGGACTTATGTTTTCAAGAAACGATCATTTAAATATCAGTGGTTTTACTGATGCAGATTGGGCAGGAATGTCACTAATAGAAGGTCTACAGCAAGGTACTTCACATTTGTGGGAGGGAAACTTGGTTACTTGGAGAAGCAAAAAGCAGAATGCAGTTGCCTTATCCAGTGCAGAAGCCGAATTCAGTGGTATGACCAAAGGAATTTGAAAACTTATTTAGATAAAAAGATTGCTTCTGAGATAGGATATACACCTACATTTTGTTGAAGCAAGGTCTTCCTTTTCATGGCTGTGATGAAAGTGACATTTCAAATAACAAGGGGAATTATGTTGAACTCTTACAATTTCTTGCTGATCATGATGAGAAAGTTAAGGTCGTTATGTTGGAAAATGCTCCAGGGAATCTCAAGCTAATAGCTCCAATAATTCAAAAATATCTTGTGAATACTTGTGCAACTGAAACTATTAAGAAGATCATTAAGGATATGGATGGTGCCTTCTTTTCTTATTAGTTGATGAATCACGTGATATATCAGTAAAAGAACAAATGGTGGTGGTGTTTTGTTATGTGGACAAAATGGGGATGTAATTGAAAGGTTTGTGGGCATTCAAGATGTTAGCGATACTACATCAAACTCATAAAGTGGCTATTGACACATTATTTCAAGAGAAGAATTAAGCATATCTATGCTAAGAGGACCATGATATGATGGAGCTAGTAATATGAAGGGTGAGTTCAATGGTCTTAAAATACATATTTTGAGAGAAAATCCTTGTGCCTATTATATTCATTGTTTTGCACATCAATTTCAATTAGCTCTTGTGACTGTGGCAAAGGGAAACGTCGATGTTGCTACTTTCTTCATATCTTGCAATAGCTTGGTTAATATTGTTGGAGCATTGTGTAGGCGACGTGACATGCTTAGAGATCAACTACAAAAGGATATTACAGAAGTTCTTGAAAATAATAATCTTTCAACAAAGCGAGGATTAAATCAAGAAACTTGTCTTAAGCGTGCTGGTGATACACATTGGAACTCACATTATGGTGCATTACTTAGTATCATTTCTATGTTCAAATATGTGGTAAAAGTGCTTCAATGATTATTGAGGATGGCTCCTACTGATAATATAGATGAAGAAAATAGGTCACTGAGAGAAATACAATCTTTTGAGTTTGTATTTCACCTATTTTTTATGGGATCTTTATTGGGAGCCACAAATGATTTGTCACAAGCATTACAAAGGAAAGACCAAGATATTGGGATGCAATGTCTTAGTCAAAGATTGCAAGGACGCACTAAAACTTATGAGAGATAATGGATTTGAAGCCTTGCTGATCAAGAATCTTCCTTTTGTGGCAAACATGATATTGAGGTTACAAATATGGATGATGCATATGTAGCTAATTGGAGATCACATCGCAAAACTCCTAGAATAACAAAAATCCATCATTATCGTGTGGACATCTTTATTCAAATCATTGAGTGGCAACTTGCGGAGTTAAATCCTCGCTTTAATGAGGTAAATACTGAGTTGCTTCTTTGTTTGGCATGTTTGAGGCTGAATGATTCATTCATAGCTTTTGACAAACAAAGCTTCTTCGTTTTGCTGAATTTTATCCTCAAGAATTTACTCCCCTAGACCTGTTGGCACTTGAAGATCAACTTGGGATTTATATTCATCATATGCGTACACGAAGTGATTTTTCTCAATTGAAAAGGATCGGTGGCCTTGCAAGAAAAATGGTGGAGAAAGGGTTACATAGAATATTAATTATGTCTATTTGCTTCTAACATTAGTCTTAACTTTACCGGTTGCAACTGCTTCAGTAGAGAGAGCATTTTCTGCTATGAATGTTGTGAAAGGTCTACTTCACAACCGAATGGAGATCAATGGTTGAGTGATAGCTTACTTGTTTATATTGAAAAAGATGTGTTTGTTTGTATGATAATAAAACTATAATGGAACGTTTTCAGAATATGAAAACTCGTCGTGGCAATGTAATGTGGTTTTTTCTATAATTATAAATTATAAATTATCGTTTCATTTTTATGGGTTTATTTTTGTATATAAAGTTTTTACCCTTCTAGACTTTGACCACTGCAAGGAAAATTCCTGGATCCGTCCCTGCCTACACAAGTTATGAATCTCCACAGAAGAGCATAGGGAGTAAGAAGCTGAGCAACATTATGACCAGGCAGAACATAGGCACCGCTTAGGCCACCTAAAGGTCACAATCCAATAGATGACCTCACATTATAGGAGAACAAGAGCACTTAGAAAGTTCATTTTTAATATAAGCTACGAAATACACCAATGGAATCTGGAAATCTAATGGATTTGAGATAAAGTTTATGGTCATGATTATATCTGTAATGCTATATACCTCAGTGGTGAATACCAAATCTGTTTCCTCACTGTTAACATGTTCAATCTAACAAAAACTATGCAAGATATGAACTAATCTCCAACTTATAAACCAATATGCTTGGTGATAATGTTGCCATTACAGATGCACAAGTTGAGTTTACAAATTTTAAACATAAAAAGCAATACATAAGTTGTAATCTCGGTAATTCTTCAAGGGAAAACATAACAGAGTAGACTGTTGAAATATTAAAGAAACTTTTTTAGTAACAAAATAAAAGTTGTTGTTTATACCAAAATGAACAGCTAATAAGACAAGACACGCGGACAAAATCGAGCCTGGTTAAGATTGCCTTAGGCACCCAACTTACCGATCCGTCCGTTAGGGCAATGCCCTCCTCTGGGACACGTGACATGCTCACAATCGACGTCTACAGTCCCACATCGAAATCCTAAACAGAGTGCACACCTCCCAAGACCTATAAAGGAGATCAGCTATCCCAAATAGAAGTAATCAGAACTAACGACATACAAGCCTAACGATCTGTCAGTTTAATTTACTAAATCCTAACTTACTTAAGCATTGGAAACCCTTCGGCCGGTACCACACCGATGCCCTAGGTCTTACTCAGCGTTTTCTCATATTGCAGATCACACGCTCTATCGAGGCCCAGAGAGTTTCGAGGCCCAATATCTCTAAGTTGAGCTCGAAAGTGCTGAACCATTTTTGAGCGTCAACAGTTGTGGTTTTTTTTTTCTAAACATGTTGCGTAAGGAGCAGTAATTTCTAATATTCACTTTGACTAAAAGCAGAATTATAAATTCCATTTCCACCATCTTATATACAAAGCAAGCACAACAATTATACAACAATTGCAAGAACCCATGATCAGTTTAGAACAGAGAATTCATTAACCAGACACAAAACACTTTCAAACAAGTAAAAGGAAAGAATTGGTTTTGGGGTACCTAATAAGTTAAAGGCTTTGTGGTTGCAGTGGTTCTCAGGTAGCTCCCAAGTTCCAAATGTGCCACCAACTCAAAGCCCAAATGCACAAATTGAAGGAAGGAAATGCCTGTCTTCAAATGCTGTCATCTTCACCTGCTTTAGCCAAGGTGAAGGTGCGCAATGCGCGTGCTGCCGTTTCATCTTTCTTCTTTCAGCATTCTACCGAAATGACCCGTCGTACGTTTTTTCTTCTTTTCCTCCGCATCAAAACACACCCTTTCCTGTGTAGAAGACATGTAGAAACATAGGAACCACCTGTTATTTGGCTGCAACTATATATAATACCCAAGACAATTTGGAATTATTGTTTTCATTTCATTTACTATATTTGCAAAGGGAATTCAGGATGCTGTTTTACCTCTAGTTGCAACTCGGAGCTGATAAAAAGCATATAGTTAGTTCATTGCCTGAAGGAAGCTTTGCTACAAATGAACATGTTGGCTTACAATCATCTTAGAAATTCATGGTAAACTTTTTGTACCAAGTGGAAATTAAGCAACTACTGCAAATTTTTATTTTCATTTTTAAATAAAACAAAGGATGAGGCGAGATTAGCTATTCAGTATCGGTGATTAAATGCACAAACATAGACCAACACATTCCAAGAGCCCCTATCCAGCCCCTTATCATAATTTTATTAATAGAAAAGAAACATAAAGAAATCATATTACTTGGGGTTCATAGAAAAAAACCATATCTGAATAATCAGTGTATAAAATCGTCTGTGTTTGTCTCAACTTTCATGTTGCATTTAAAAAGAGACATCAATTTAGCTAAAAGAAGAAAGCCTTTATTAGATAAGATAATGTTGTGTGTAAGCCGTCCATCCCTGACCTACCCACAAGGTTTTGATATTTCTTGTCTCTAAACTCTGAGTGGTTTGCGTACACCAACAATATTCTCAAAGTCTCTAGCCTACCTGACTTTTACTAGCAATTTGTCAAATCTGCATTTTCATTTAAACTGGAGGGAAAGTCAAATATGTGGTACATAAAGCTTGAGCCCATCTCATCACAGCTATCTCTGCCATGCCAACACATCAAATTGTAGCCATGCTTTCCTTTATTTTTAGTTTTGTTTTTGCTAACAGACTATTAAAAGAGAAAAATCCCAAGTCCAACCATCCATTGCCAAATGAGTGAAAGTTTAGCAGGAAAATTTTGAAGTCCAAAATCATCTCATCTGTTAATATTTTCAATATCTTTGAAAAACAAGAACCCAATCAAAAGTAGAACAACTTATGTTGTCAAAGATAATAGATATTATATATATATATATATATATATATATATATATATATATATATACATCTCTCTCTCTCTCTCTATTGGAGAAAGATGGAGACTTTGAATTTCCAAGCAAAAGAGATTTTGACTTTTCGTACTTGGATTGGATGCAATCGTTTTATGTCGGCCAACAGAACAAGTTGTAGTAAGTTTTTTATTTTTTGAGTACAAGCGATAATATAAACTACATGAGAGAGAAAGGGGTTTCACACCCTTCTATCACCCTCGTAAAAATGCTATAATTGCTTAAAAGCCTAAAAGGTGGTTCAAATCCACTTGACCACCTTAATTCCACCTGTACACTGAGCCAGCCACTACTTCAAATATAAGAATATATTGGTATAGGATTCAATGCATCTCTGTAAAATGGCAACCACAAATAATATAATGTAATTCTACACAAACTATGTATTTGCTTATGTGTCTTTGTCTTTGTGCTTTTTCTAATGTTGTGTTTGCAAGTAATGGAACTTTTTCTTGACAACAACAACAAAAAAGACACATGAAAAAATTTATTATAAAAATGAAGACAAACCCAATGCATTAATAAAATGCAGGCAATTCCAAACTTATTTCGCTTTATAGCTGAAAGATTTTAATTTATTTTGGTGAAAATGTTGGGAAATTGACAAACAATATCTACAAAGTTCTGTTTGGTTCACATAATGAATTTAATGGAAAATTACTTCTCATGCCATTTTTCAACAGATGGGAAATGAAATATTCTTTTCCCACGTTTGGTAATGCCAGGGAAGTAACAGGGAAATATCACTTTATTTCATTTCCTATGTTTGTTTTAAGTAGGAATGTAAACCAAAGTATGTATAATTTTTCAATTATACTCATATTAAATATTTTTTTTTTAAAAATGCATTTAATGATATATTGTAATTCTAAATTGTTAATGGGGACAAAATGGTAATGAAAAATGTGCATTTAATGTTGGCTTATTTTCCTAAACTTTTCCATGATGAGGGAAAACAAAACTCAAGTTGGGAGGAGAGCTTCACTTTCCCCTTATTTTCTCATGTGTCAGGCAACCATTTTCCATATCTGAACTTACCAAACATGAAAAAATAATTAATTTCTCATCCCCAAATTCCATTTCCCATTAACCAAACGGGGCAAGAGTTTCATTGCAAGTGCTCTGACAACCCGCATGCGTTCACAAATGCTACAGATGATTACATCCCACACAACAGAATAATTGTGTTAAATGATGTAATAAATAAATATACGACGGCATCAAAACCAATAATACAATTTTGTTAGCTAAAAAAAGAAATCTCTATCACAAATTTGGAGAGCCACAAACAAGAACAGGATTTTCTGTGTCGACAGACTGAGAGAGAAAGTGCCATCAGCTTGGAACTACGGAATGAACGGCGGTGATGATCAAATGACCTTTTCAGTACGCTTTTTGCAGGTGGGCCCCCAACCTCCCTACTTTCAATGTTCAATTGCGGTGACCTCGCGGGTCCACCTGCCACGTGTTTCCTACTGCAAGCGACCTTTTTCACAAACACACATAATAACTTCCCACAGCTGGCAAGGACAATTCGAGCGTTGCTCTGCTCCAAAAAGCTACACAATAATTTAACGAAAATAAAACAATAAACTATTTTTCATTAAAAAAAATTAAAACAAGAAACTAGGACAATTTTGGAAAAGGAAAAGAAGTAATTTTACAGGCTAATTCTTTTCAAGTGTCGGAAAGTGTTTGATACCAATTGTTTTTCCAAAGATAAAGTATGTGTGTAGAATTTCATAGACATTTTCTTTCCCTTGTACTTTTTTGAATTGAAAAATATACCCACACTATTATCAAACCAAATTCAAACATGCTAACTTGCACGCTTCTATATCATTTACAATTTGCCTACATTTTTCATATCGGGGATTGGGATTGGATTTGAGACACTTTTCAATATACTAGAGAGAAATACTATTAAATTAATAAGTTTGACATGGTATTATTTCATTTGGTAAGTTTAGTAGAGAAATTTCACAAATACCCAAATGCTTTTATTAAATTACTTTCCAAATTGCCAAAGTTCATTACTTACTAGTCATAGTAGTATTTATGAAATTTCACAAATTCAACGTTTTGCATCGATGATAGTGCTCGTTCATTTTTTAGGGAAGCTCGACATCAAACTTCCACAATTAATAGTAAGTATTTACGAATCTTGCTGTCTTCTACGAAAATCTGACACACAGTATGACTCTAAAGGGATTTGAAAAAGTTCTTCTTTAGCAACTAACAAAATTTTCTAGGGAAGTTCGACTTTACACTTTCACAATTAATAGTAAGTATTTACGAATCTTGCTTGTCTTCTACGAAAGCATGACACGTATTGTAAATGTATAGGGATTTGAAAAAGTTCTTCTCCTTTTGCAACTAACAAAAAGAATTTCAAGAGTACTTATCCAAACAATTTATTATGTTGTAAATTATTTAAGTTTGGAGAAGGCAGGCAGGTGAAGGCGAAAGAGAAAGGAGTAATTGTGGGGGGAAAAAGGGTGAAATGGAGTGGAGGGGGGGGTTTTGCTGACATGGCAGGGAAAAAGAGAGGACAAAAGAAAGCACTATCTTTTGAAGAATTGTGGGGGAATCCAACAGCGCGAAAGATCTCAAAGGCCACATACAACTTGTGGCTCACAAATCTCCCCCTTTGATGATGTGGCATTCCCCACCTCGTTAAACCCCACTACCATTTCACCCTTCTCTTCTCTAAACTCCTCTTCCTCCCCCCTCCCTCCTCCTCGATCAAACTCAAAAACCACACCAACTACAACAACATACGCAAACACCCAATCCACTTGGAACTCTGTGTCTTTGTGTCTTTCTTCGTTTGAAACACAAAGAGAGACTCTTTTATTGGGTTTTAATCAAAATTACTAGAATGTCTTCCGAGAGCGAAGGTCCCACGATAAAGCTCTTTGGAAAGACCATACCTTTGGCTTTGGCGCCACTGAACCATGAGGCTTCTTCCGCCATTGATGAGTCTTGTGGAGCTGTTGATTCTGATATTGCTGCCACTGCTTGTGGTGGTGGTGTTGAAGACTGTTCTGATGACAAGCAAAAGCTTTCTTCTTCAGCTACTACTAATTCGCTTGAAGGGAACTCAACGAGAGTGGACAAGGTATGTTTGAGTTTCAATTATTTTCTATGAAAAGTTGCTGCTTTTTTGATATTCTAAGAACAACCCATCATTTATCAGAAGCTCAGAATTGTAAATGGGTTGATTTTACTATGGAGTTTGTGATTTTGGGATCTGATCTCACAATTGAAATACTTAATCATCCCTGATTGTTTGTAGTTCTGTAATCAAGATTGTCAATTTGGCCAGTGTTATTCTTGTGTTTTTTTGTCCTCTTGGTTATCTTGAGGCTGTCTATTTTATGGTCATTGTGGGACTTGAGGATTACGTCATGATATTCGGATGCTGTATTTCAAGGACGTGTTGGATTTACGAGTCTTTTTCTGGATTTAGTTTGATTCTGTTCAAAATTTCCAAAATTGGGTTTTTTTTTCAATATGATTAGTTGCACAAGTTTTAAACTTTTTTGGTTAACATTTTAATCATTAAGTTCTCGTTGAGGATTAAAAGCTGTTTTAATGGTTTGGAGAGGGAACCAGAAAGCATGGATTAGAGAAGGCTTAACTTTTTAACACTGCACTTTAGCAGTAATTATGCTTTTGGTTATGGGATTTTTTCCATGGATTGATTTGCTTACTCTGTTTTTTCTCAGAAGCATTTATCCATTTATGTCAAATTTGTAGATTGACATGGCTGGCAAAAAATTTAGAGAGAAGAGAAAAGCGTTTTCTAGAATTTTCTTCATTTTGGTCAGGATTGAATTACTCGCCAGTTCAACAGCTTCTGATACTTTCCAGATGTTCTTTTGGTTTTTCTGCAGTGATATAAATGTTTTCCCCACAAGCTTGTTCTACCTTTTCTTTCTGAACAAACTTTTCTGTTTTGCTCAGTTTTCTATAACAAGTCCTTTTCTTTTCTTTGGCTCCCTTCTTATCTACTTTTAATTCCCCTTGATGTGTTAGTAAATGGTAAAGTTTCTGAATAATAATAAAAGTTTATATGTATCGACACTGAAAGCTGATTGCTGTCTAAAATGGCTATCTACAAAGTTTCATAAATCAATTTATTAGCTTGTGTGCCCTCAACAATCTGTCTATCAGTAAGGAATAAGGATTATACATCAGACGAGATTTTTCATCTACTTTTATTCTTCTTTAGTTCTTTATGTTTTTAAGTCTAGTTCAGAGTTCCCTGCATATTTTTGTTTCAATTTAATGAAAAAACAGCTGCAGCACTTTTCTGATCAGACCTTTTTGTTTGAAATATTAGGAAACAATATCAGAGAAGGAACTCACAGCTGAGAAGCAGGAAGATGATACCTCAGATCAAATCACAGAAGACTTAAAAGCTCCTACAACATCATCTGGAATTAGCGAGAATCCAAAAACGCCATCAGTTGATAGAGAAACTTCATCTCTGAAATCCTCTAATAATGGAGACCAGAGTGAGGCCAGTTGCTCACAAGAAAAGACTCTAAAGAAGCCAGACAAGATACTTCCATGTCCTCGATGTAATAGCATGGACACCAAGTTCTGTTATTATAATAATTACAATGTCAACCAGCCTCGCCATTTCTGCAAGAACTGTCAGAGATACTGGACTGCTGGAGGAATCATGAGGAATGTGCCTGTGGGTGCTGGTCGTCGCAAGAATAAAAACTCTTCAGCTTCACAATATCGTCACATGTTAATGTCAGATGCTCTGCAAACAGCTCGTGCTAGTGCTGCAAATGGTGCACACAACACTACTTTGGGAAGCAATGGTACTGTCCTTACCTTTGGTTCGGATTCTCCTCTTTGTGAATCAATGGCTTCTGTATTGAACCTTGCAGAGCAAGCACAAAATTGTACTCAAAGTGGGTTCCATAGGCCTGAACAAAGAATTGGGGTTTCTTCCATACCAGGAGATAATAGGGATGCCCACTCAAGTGGATCTTCTATTACAGCTTCAAATTCATCAGAGAGGGGAGGCATAGTTGGTTTAGAAGAGCCAGCGATTAAAAGCTGTCAAAGCTTCCCTCCTCAAGTACCATGCTTTCCAGGCTCCCCTTGGCCTTATCCATGGAACTCAGCTCAGTGGCCCTCTGGAATGCCTCCACCTCCTTTCTGCCATTCAGGCTTTCCGATATCATTCTACCCTGCACCACCATATTGGGGCTGCACTGTACCGGACTCTTGGAATTTACCAAGTCTCTCCTCGCCATCCTCTACTCTTAGCCACTGTGCTACAAGCTCTGGTCCAAATTCTCCAACCTTAGGGAAACATTCGAGAGATGGAGACATTCTTAATCCAGCCAGCTCCCAGAACGAAGATCACGCGAAGGACAACACTTCAGATAGATGTGTTTGGATTCCAAAAACATTAAGGATTGATGATCCAAGTGAAGCAGCAAAGAGCTCCATATGGGCAACATTAGGCATTAAGAATGAAAAGGGAAATTGTACTAATGAGGGAGGTCTCTTCCAGGCATTTCAATCAAAGGGAGACGAGAAAAATCACATGGTTGAAGCATCTCCAGTGCTGCAAGCCAATCCTGCAGCCTTGTCCCGGTCACTCAACTTCCATGAGAGAACATGATCACAGCTGAGTTAGAGTTGTGAACTTTCACAAGGTGATGGAAGGGAGTTTACCTCCCTACCAACTTTTGCTGCTGACAAATTTTACCATAAGCCAATATTGTTGATCACCCTTGGTGCTGGAACTTCTTTCCTAGAAGTTACAGCATACAACCGATAATCACTTTGTAGGAGAGCAAAGCTGTTTCTGACTAGATCATATAGACTTCCTTTTTTTGGGTTAAATCTGTGTAACATTATGGGCAGGTATTTTTTATTTTCACCTTAGATAGATGGTTCAGCAAGTGTTTGTATACATACTTATGTGAGGTAGCATAAGATAGCTAATAAAAAGATGCATCAAAATCCAACATTTGTTGAATAAACTTCATTTTTCTCAGATGCTTTCTGTAGCTGCTACAATGGAACATGTTTCTCTCTTGTTTTGTTTTTGACCAAACCAAGGAGACTGCAATAACATAGATTTTCCATTTTCAGTGTATAGAATTTTAAAATGTAAGAAAGCTAGTGGGGAATTAGTTTAGAAAACTGAGGATTCAAAAGATATTATAAAGAAAAGTCTTTGTTGTAGGCCCCCAATTGTGGAGATAAGCTTTGAACTAGTGTCAATACGCGAGGCATCTATCTCTTTCAAAAACAAACGAATCAAAATTTGTAAAATACCAAAAAGTGTAATCACTCTGAGCCAAGTATATCCACAAACACAAAAAGTGGCTTTTCCTTTTTCTAGCTATTTCACTTTCTTGGATAATATTTCAAAATCACACTCCATTTATGTATGCGTCTCTCATCCATCCTCCAACAGCAACATTCAGATATTTCCTTGTCTATGATGTCACTAGCAGCCCACAATTTCTCCACAAAATTAGTTGTTATGGGACCCATGCATGTGATTCCAACACAAAAAATTTAGAATTTTCACATATATACATATACTCCTACGTGGATATTCGAACGAATTTATTATCATGTGGACATCATTGAACGTTCAAATGTTATTACCGTATAGACATCATTGTAGGTAGAAAGAAAAGCAGAGAGGAGTAATAGAAAATAAATGAATGTATGCACAGTACTAACGTTCAAACGTCTGCATAGAAAAAAATCTGTGTAAGTATTTATCACATACTGAGAAACACAAATAAAAGAAAATCATAATCTCCTGATTTTAGCATTTATCGGTCAGTAATACATGTGACATTCATCCAAAGAAGCATTGAAAACTCATGTGGTCCTCATCTGTTGCATGCTAACATCCGACCTTTCAAGCAACCAAAGTAAAGTTAACATCAAACCTTGCTCATTATTATGCTCTTTATTGGTTTTCGTATGATTTTTCATTATTATGTGCCAATTGGTTTTTCATCTTTTTTTTCAGAATTAAAAAAGATAATGAATAGTTGTGTTCCATAAAAATAAAACTCATTATCTGATTTTGGTTTTAAATTTAAATTTTTTTAATATGAAAAAATATAAATTTGCCATATTATCCTTATTTAATTAATACTTTCAATTCTTCATGTTTGCATTACCTAATGACATTTTCTGGCACTTTAAATATTTCACTAGCCTTTTACTATATATATAGATACAAGATAATACCGAAAAAGGTTGCCTGAGTTGAAGACAATTTTTCTTTTCTATTTTTATGTTTGTTTGAATAGAAAAGTTCACCGAGACCTATGAACAACCTTACTTAGTCCCTGTCCAAAATTGTTTTCGTAAGAAAAAGACAATTAAGAAAAAAAAATGTTCTTCTTTAAAGAAAGAAAAAAAAATGTAGTGAGGAAAAGCCTAGTCTAACTTTTTTCCTTTAAAAGAGCTTTTAATTCTTAATAATGTGTAGTATGTCAATCTTTTCAATGTTGTCTTTAATATATGGCATGTATGCCTAGCAATATATCATTAAAAGACTCTATCCTTTCGGAAAGCTTAAGCTTTAAGGTGTTACATTTATACATTGAGAAGGATTTCAACTAAAAACCTAGTTAGAACAACTCCAATTAATCTCCAACACATTCCCATCTTAGAGTTTCAGAAAAACAATTTTCAAAGACACCACCAAAACCCACTTTGCCTTTGTTTTATTTGTTTTTATTTATTTATTTATTTATTTTATTTTTTGGTGTGTAAATGCACATGAGTCTGACATGTCGTTTTTTTATGATGCATCATGCCTCCTAAAGATTTCTTGTGTTGTGCCCTAGGTGAAATGGTGGGCGCAATTTTATCATGAGATGTTGAATTTTAGTTTATGGCACGACTTTGTATGACAATGTTCATTTGGGATGGATGGATGACTGACTGACATGATGAAACCTATCATATTATTTCCACTAAATTATGTTGGAGAGTAAGTGCTTGGAAAAAGTTTCAGAAGAAAGGTTCCTCTCATGGGAAAAAGTGGGGGAATGCACCTTTTGGAGTTCCATCCAAAAACCAAAAGCTAGATGGAACTTTGATTGCTTGTTACCATACATCTACTTTTCTTATTTTAGGTAGTGGGAAAAGACTCCAACTGAAGATAAGTTAAAAAAAACAACATTATAAACATAAGAGATGTAAGACATTCACTCTAGATTAATCAAAACCCAAAAAGGGTAATAAGTCTTTTTTTTATAAAGACGATATTCTATTTTTAATCTAATCTAAATTATAGAGAATCGGGTGCAGAATGAGGAGCGCATCAATTCTAACCAACTTGATTAAACAATGTCTTCTTATTAATTACTGTTATTATTTGTTCTTAACATTACACATTTTGTAATTAATTAGTTACCATTTACAAATTGAGAGTGGAAAAACTAAAAACCAAGAGAAATTAATAACAATGCTGGGTTTCAAAGCTTTCATGCCCGATCCGAGTTTGAAGTTGGGCCCGAATTATCTAGCACACCTTAAGACCTTGTCTCTGCTTTTTCCATGGAGGACTTATCAACAAACTCAACTCAATTGGGTTGCCTTTGTTTTCTTAGGATTCTTTTCTTCGATATTAGAAATCAAGCCAATGAAAAGTCCATAATCCATTAAGTTGGAAATTTGTTTCGTTTGGGTCCGAAAGATCCAGGAACAAATAGGAAGGATCTGAAGGTGAGGAAATTGGACATCGGCCATCAGAAGGCCCCCAAAGTGCCACAACACAAAGTCTACAAGGGGAGGGGACCTCTTGCGAATTATTATGATGTAAATTATGAGCATAAAGTCATTGGTTTTTAAACTGCATTGTTTCTTACGCACAAGAAAGAAAAAAAAGGTTGTCCCTCCCAATTTCCTGTAAGTTTCACAATGTTCTTGGAATTCCCCAGGAGACATAACAGTCGGTCGCGCGCTCACATGTCAAGTTTTGGAAACTTCCAAAAGCCAAGAAGCACTTTGGACAAAACTATAATAATTATATATGGATGAGAATGTACCTTTAGCTTGGCTTGGAAGTTGTTTTTTTTTCCTCTTTGCATGACCCTATGAGGAAACCAGTAGAAAGAAGATTTGGTCCGGACTGGAGGAACCAAAGCGGTCATCAATCTTTGTTTGAAAATTAAAACTTTATTAAAATATAAAACCTCTTTCTCTTAGAAAGTCTCTAGTCCTAGAGTCCTTTTCCTACTAGGAATAGGAGTGGCTTTTCTGTTTTAGTCTGTCTGTTCGAATTAATTCTTGTGCATCCATCCATCGTCTTCCAGGAAAACTAGTGGTGACTTGACACAGAAATTAAAGACGTTGACGCTTCAAACACAAGGCAATTGCTTTTTCTCATCAATATAACAGTGTCGAAGCCTTGGTTGTACTTAACATACAAAGCCCCATACTTTTTGTTGGCGAGTAGAGTATATCCTATTCTATTTGGATTTTATTTTTTCCTTTTGTATAGATATTATGTAATTAGGATACCACTTGTTTTCCTTGTCTAACCCTACTAGGGTTTGTAACCTTATTATAAATACCTCCTTTTGGAGAATGAAATATATCTGAAAATATTCTACCCATATTGTTTGACTTGGTATCAGAGCCGACTTTCTGGTAACCTGTGTATTGTGCCCACCCGTGTTTTACTCTGTGCCCTAATTTCTTTTAGGGTTCTTGTGTCTGTGCCTTTGCCGTGTTCCGCTGTGTGCTCTGTCGTGTTCGTGCCTTTACTGCGTGCCTCTACTGTGTTCGTGCATCTGCCTCTACTGTGTTTGTGCCTCTGTTGTCTTCGTGCATCTGCCATATTTGTGTCTGTGCTGTGATCTGTTGTATACTCTGCGTGATTTGTTGAGTTTCTGCTACAATCATGGGTGGTAATTCCATTGTTGGTGCTGCTGGTGCTACTGCTGCTTCTGCAAATTTGCGTGTTTCTGACTCTATTCCAGGTACTGGCTCTAATACTTGGATAATTGATACTGGTGCTTCTGATCATATGACTTATGATGATAAATTTTTTGATGAGTTGTCTAGTAACACCCGTAACCCATACATAACTAGTGCTAATGGTTTGCCCTCTCCAATTACTGGCGAGGGCACTATTTCTCTCACCCCAACTCTGTCCTTGTCTCGTGCGTTATTAGTTCCCAATATCCATTGTAACTTGTTATCTGTTGGTCGCTTACTTGATACACTTAATGCTTCTGCTACTTTCTATCCTACCCATTGCTCTTTTCAGGATCTCAAGACTCACGAGGTGATTGGGCATGGTAAACGGATAGGGGGGTTGTATTATTTGACATTACCTTCTGCACCAGTTCGTGATCGTGTCGTTAATACTGTTCAACGTTGCAGTGTCAAAGACAAACAGCAAATTTGGTTATGGCATCGTCGCTTGGGACACCCGTCATTTGGCTACCTTAAGCGTCTGTTTCCATCTTTATTTCGCTCCTGTGATGAGTCCAGTTTTAAGTGTGAGACATGTGTAATGGCCAAGAGCCACCGTACTGTTTTTCCCTTAAGTAATAATAAAGCTGCTTTGCCTTTTGAGTTAGTACATTCTGATGTCTGGGGTCCTGCTCGTGTGACTTCTCATGGTTTCCGTTGGTTTGTGACGTTTATTGATGACTGCACTCGCTTAACATGGGTGTATTTGATGAAGAATAAACATGATGTTGCCTCTATTCTTCCTGACTTTTGTGCCATGGTGTCTACTCAGTTCCATGCTCGTGTTAAAGTATTTCGCACTGATAATGGCGGTGAATATGTGAATCATACCTTGGCCCAATTCTTTCGTGATCAAGGTATCATTCACCAAACTACCACTCCATTCACACCTCAACAGAATGGTGTGTCTGAAAGGAAGAATCGCCAGTTACTTGAAGTTGCTCGCTCTCTGATGTTGGATATGTCTGTTCCCCATCATCTTTGGGGACATGGTGTCTTGTCCGCCGCCTACTTGATTAACCGTACTCCTAGTCGGGTTCTTGATTTCAAGACTCCACTTGATGTGTTATGTGCCCTCACTCCTCCGGTTTCAGTCTCTAAGTTACCTCCGAAGGTGTTTGGGTGTGTTGCGTATGCTCATGTTTACTCTCATCAAAGGAGTAAACTTGATCCTTGTGCTCTCCGCTGTGTCTTCATTGGTTATTCTACAACTCAGAAAGGTTATAAGTGTTATCACCCGCCTACTCAGAAGGTACATGTCACTTTGGATGTCACATTTCATGAAGAGGTACCCTATTATGTTTCTCCCTCTTCTTCAATTCAGGGGGAGAGGGGGAGTGAATTGAAGAATTTGGAAAATATGGAATTTTTAGGCGAACAGGATGAAAACGACCGGTCGCTGATAGGAGGCGACCGGTCGCTCGAGTCGAGCTGGGACTACAGTACCGATACGAGCGAAGCGACCGGTCGCAATGAGGAAGCGACCGGTCGCGAACCAATCTGCCCAGGAAACGACCGGTCGCACATAGGAAGCGACCGGTCGCCCGCGTCGATGAGCGACAACAGTACCGATACGAGCGAAGCGACCGGTCGCCAAGCAAGTAGCGACCGGTCGCTCGACAAAAATGTTGATGTTTTCGAGCCCCTCTCAGAAGGAAATAACAGTGATATTGGCGACTCCCATACAGATGAAATTGATAATATACCCCCCTCTGCCCTGCCATTGCCTCAATCAAGTTGTGATAATGAGGTACTTTCTAGTGATATCCCTACCTATTCTTTGCCCCCACGTACTACCCGTGGGAAACCTAAAATACAATATTCTCCTGATATACATGCCAAGTCTAAATATCCCATTAACCATTATATGTCAACTCATCGTTTATCTAAGTCATATGCATCATATTTGTGTCAATTATCTAGTGTATGTGTGCCAACTAAGTTGCAGGATGCTCTATCTGATCAAAACTGGGTAGATGCAATGCATGTTGAGATGGAAGCCTTGAACAAGAATGCCACTTGGGAGTTAGTTCCTTTACCAAAAGGAAAAAAGGCAGTTGGATGCAGATGGGTGTTTACTTTGAAGCATAAGGCTGATGGTTCCATTGACCGATACAAGGCAAGATTGGTAGCAAAAGGATATACTCAGACATATGGAGTGGATTACACAGAGACTTTTGCTCCAGTAGCTAAGCTCAACACTGTACGCGTGCTCTTATCCTTAGCTGCTAACCGTGACTGGCCGCTGCTACAATTTGATGTCAAAAATGCATTCCTCCATGGTGATCTCAAAGAAGAAATATATATGGATCCTCCGCCGGGTATCCCTGTGACCTCTAATGAGGGTGTGGTGTGTAGGCTACGGAAATCCTTGTATGGATTAAAGCAGTCTCCAAGAGCGTGGTTTGGAAGGTTTGCTGCATCTATGAAAAAGTTTGGGTATGTGCAAAGTAACTCTGATCATACTTTGTTTCTGAAGCGTCATAAAGGTAAATTGACGGCTTTAATTATTTATGTTGATGATATGATTGTGACTGGTGATGATCATGTAGAGATACAGAGTCTTCAGAAGTATCTGGCTTCTGAGTTCGAGATGAAATCATTGGGTGATTTAAAGTATTTTCTTGGGATTGAAGTTGCCAGATCTAAACATGGTATTTTTCTATCTCAAAGAAAGTATGTTTTGGATTTACTTGCAGAAACTGGAATGTTGGATTGTAAACCGATTGATACCCCTAGTGAGCAGAATCATAAGTTGGGGATATACCCCGATCAAGTTCCGACTGATAAAGAACGTTATCAACGACTTGTGGGGAAGTTGATTTATTTGGCTCATACTCGTCCAGATATTGCTTATGCTGTAAATATAGTAAGTCAGTTTATGCACTCTCCTAGTGTAGATCATATGGGGGCTGTGACTCGTATCTTAAGGTATCTGAAAGTAACTCCTGGTAAGGGGTTAATTTTCTCCAAGTATGGCCATACAAATGTAGAAGGGTATACAGATGCTGATTGGGCTGGTTCAGCCACAGATAGGCGTTCGACGTCTGGGTATTTTATGTTTGTGGGTGGCAATCTTGTTACATGGAGGAGCAAGAAACAAAAGGTGGTGTCTAGATCTAGTGCTGAGGCTGAGTATCGGGGAATGGCCCATGGTGTATCTGAGTTACTATGGTTGAGGAGATTGTTGAAAGACCTTGGTTTTGGGCCTAATAAACCCATGGATTTATATTGTGACAATACGGCTGCGATTGCAATTGCTCATAATCCTGTACAACATGACCGTACAAAGCATGTGGAGGTTGATCGAAATTTCATTAAAGAAAAGTTGGATGCAGAGATTGTGTCCTTCCCTTTCATCCGTTCAGAGTATCAGTTAGCTGATGTTCTTACGAAAGCTGTTTCTACAAGTATCTTTCTCAACTCGCTTGACAAGTTGGGCATGCGTGACGTCTTTGCTCCAACTTGAGGGGGAGTGTTGGCGAGTAGAGTATATCCTATTCTATTTGGATTTTATTTTTTCCTTTTGTATAGATATTATGTAATTAGGATACCACTTGTTTTCCTTGTCTAACCCTACTAGGGTTTGTAACCTTATTATAAATACCTCCTTTTGGAGAATGAAATATATCTGAAAATATTCTACCCATATTGTTTGACTCTTTTTCTCTGCATTAATATTATCAACTTATCCATGGAGGACATACAGAACTTTCTCCAACCCCTTGTGAAATTTGTCTCCACCAGATGGAAGGTTTGGACCAAAACACACAGCCTTAGTTCTGAATTACCACCAACCCATGAGCCTCTCTTTGGCAACAACAAGGCACACGATGAAACAGAACTAAGCAGAGAAGATGTAGATATGGTGATGGGCCGGCTAGGAATGTGTTATGAACATGAGGCAGAGGGAGACAAAATTGGAGAGAGGGTTGGCGCAAAGGAGCTTTGGAGACTGTTCGATGAGGAGGAGCCCAGCTTGGAGGAGGTGAAGGCAGCCTTTGATGTGTTTGATGAGAACAGAGATGGGTTTATAGATGCATCAGAGGTACAAAGAGTTTTAAGCAATTTCGGTTTCAAGGATGCATTCGGATTGGACGAATGCCAGAGGATGATTAATGAAGCAGATATGAACCAAGATGGAGTGATTGATTTTGATGAGTTTGTTAAACATATGGAGAACAGCTTTTGTTGACATCTTAATTTATTCCTGTTATTTTAGAGTCGGTATTTTGTGTAGTTTCCTTATAAAAAAATATTTATTGGAATTTTGGTTACTCATCTTATTATTTTCTTTTTGTCGTTAGAAAATAAGGCCATATTTGGTATCCTACTAAAGAAAAAGTAAACTAAAAAATTATGATTCTTTTTTCAAACATGAGTTTTCAAATAGTGATTTTAAGATCTAAAAACTTGTTTGGTATTGAACTCCAAACTATTTTTAAGATCTAGAAATAAATCAAAATTCAAAAAATAAGAAACCTTAATCCCCAAATTGAAATTAACAAAATAAAAGGAAAAAGATGTGCGGCATAAACCCTATCAATTTTGGTGGTATGCAACAACTCCCCGATGAATTTGCTTCGGTGGTATTGGTTCACAAAGACAAACCCAATTGGGTGCCATACGAAAGAGAGAGAGAAGAGAGAGAGAGAGAGATGGCAACAGGTCGATTACCATCCCCTTCCCTGCCCCTATCCCCGATGATAATTTTCGGGGAATCCCCATCCCCTTTCCTGTAGGGGAGCTTTCTTCCAAACCCGCCTTGAATAGGGGTGGTCACGGTCCGGTTTGGGCTGATTTTTGCCTCAAATTGGAATCGAAATTGGTACTATTTATCCAGTTTGGTTCGGTCTGATTTTAATTTTAAAAATTTATAAAACTATTCAGTTTGGGCTGAACCAATTTCGGTATGGATCTGGTCCTGTTTTGTTTTGAACCAGATTTTTTTTTCAAATTACTTTTTTTTATACAAATTTCAACTGAAATTTTATTTTTTTGGCTTGAAAATTAACAAATTATCCAATTTCATACAAAAAGAAATATTGGGGCTAGAAAAGAGAGATGTTTTGAAATTGAGCTTGGGTAAATAATAGTTATGAGATTAAAAATATAGCATTGGATATAAATAAATATTAAAATTATATATATATTTTTAATTTGGCCAGACTAGTTTGGCCCGGTTTGGTTTGTTGGGGTATAGAACCGAAACGGGAACCGGTTAGAACTAGTTCAGTTCATTTTTAAATTGGGTTTGACTTTTTTGTCAACACAGTTTTTTCCACTCTAGTTTGGTTCAGTTGATCGGTTCTTCGGTTCCGATGGCCACCCCTAGCCCCGAATCCCCGATTTTTTCCTTAAGATTGCCCTTCTTCTTTTCCTCTTTCTCCACCGTCCTAACCATCATGTCGTCTGCTTCATAGAGCCACCATCTATCATGACAGGTTCGGGGATAGGGATAACAATACCATCTCTGTCCTAGAACCAATCGGGGATTTTTAAAATTCTGGGATCCCCGTACCCATTCCTGATTTTTCCCCGAAATCTCCCCCCATTAGGGTCGGGGACCTGATGGGAATTTTTGCCATCCCTAGAGAGAGAGAGAGAGAGGAAGAGAGAGAAACAAAAAAAAAAACAAAACCTGTATAACTTAACCTTTTTTTTTATTTTTAATGATGGGGTGTTTTTTATTTTATTTTATTTTATTTTATTTTTTGAGTTTTTAAAAATAGGCCTACCAAACAAGGTTTTTTGGACTTTGAACTTAAAATCTGTTTTTAAGTTTATAAAATTTGATCCAAGTAGGATACCAAACGGCCCTAATTGTTTCCCTATTCTTAAAGAATTTGTTTTCAATTGTTAGTATATAGAGGCCACTTCTCATCATCAATTCTTTCCTTGTTCTTTTGTTCTTTGTTCTGCCTTTTGTTTTTGTTTCAAAGTTATAGTCATGTCCAATTTTAACTCTAATAAGAAACTTTGTCGTAGGACCCTGGCTGTCAGCTTTAGAAGTGGGGGATGGGCAAGTCTTCCAGTGCTCATCTTTTTTATTATGGATAAGTTATTAGAATCATTGGCCGACCAAATGAAGGACTACTGTGGGCACTTGCCCACACTTACAAAAAAGTTGTAGTTGTATAATCCTACCCAAACTCATTTTTTTTAATGTTTTTTTAGGTCCTTAAATGGAGCCCCCACATGGCCCATCCAATACATACACTTTAAGCCCAAAGGTTATATTAAAATAGAAAAACCATATGTTATAAAAGAAGAATAGAGATCCCACCAAGTTTACTAATTCTGTAATTTTGTGGAGAAATTAACCACCAAGTTCACTTTAAGCCCAAATATTTTTTATTTGGCTATACATCGGTTGGATTTTATTTAAGCCCCCAGATGAACGAAAGTCTAGGTCCGCCACTAATTAGAACCCATTGACCATGTTCATTTTGCTACCGTTTGCAAGCAATAGCGTTCTATGTCCAAACTCTATAATCATGCAACACAGCAGTGGCATAATAAACAACTTCCCCCATGCTCTTGATCCCAAACAACAACGGTGACCGAGGAAGAGTGTTGTACAACATTTCTGAAGGAATAATCTACAACAATATTGAATTGCAAGTGCCTTTTAGTAAGAGGTGTTGTGGCTTTAGCCATGGTTGTTTGGCCACAGTAGATCCAACAATAGACCAAGGTCTGATCATAGCACTCAATAACCCTTTCACCAAAGCAAAGCCCATTCTTCTCCCTCCCTTTATAGGCTGTGTCAGAGAATATGAAAGCTCCTACTACGAGCATTATGTTCGTAAGGTTATCTTGTGCACTGATCCCGCTCTTAATCCGGAGAATTATGTGGTTGTAGCACTTTACTATAGCTGGTTCCGATTGTTTTTCATCAAGGCAAGCCAAAGCTCTTGAACTTACCTCAAGGATGGATGTTTATATGGTGATGTTATATTCTAAAAAATAAAGTATACGCAGTTAGACAACTTGGAGCGATTTGGTCATTTGATGTTTGTAGTGATATTAAAAACTCTTCACAGCTGAAGCTACTCACACATCCAGAGCCATTCCAAGATTATGGTTTTCATGCATATCTTGTGGAATCAACTAAGGGAGACTTCTTGCGTATCCTAAGAAATTATGCACTAACGGACGTTTTTTTTAAGCATAATAATAGGCGGACTATGGAGGTTTACAAGTGGGTGTTCGACGATGAAGATGGATCTATTGGGCACAAGGTTGAGTTGAAAAGCATTGGAGATGTGGCTCTGTTTGTGGGCGACAATGATTCAATCTCTATTTTAGCTTCAAAGTTTCCTGGATGCCAGTCAAATTCCATATATTACACTGATGATTACATATCAAATTATCCTACGTTCGATTGTGACCAAGCATATGATATGAATATCTTCAACTTGGAGGACGGAACTATCACACAACCTTACCCTCTACGCACCAATTCTCAAAGAGCTATTTGGGTTGTGCCACCCTTTCATGGACTATGTTAGCTTCTAGTTCATCTTACAATTCATGGCTTGTCCCTCGATTAGTTACAACGTTTCGGAGGTTTCTCCTTTATTTATGTGTTGTACAATTATAACTTTTGCTTTAAGTGTTGTTCGATGGACTATGTTCGCTTCTAGCTCATCTTACAATTAATAGAAGTTGTGTTTCGGGAATTTGAATTTAAATGACGGATAAGCTAATGCATTTTAAAAGGTTTTAGCTAATTCACATATTTAAACCATGTATGTTTAAATGTTGTTAGAAGCTATTTGATGCATTCTCATATCTTGAAAATACAAATTCATTTTTGAAAACTATTTGAAGAAACGTCACAAGACGAGCTCTAAGTACATGAGTTCAACCTGAAATTGGTTATAACATCCAACACACCACCACCCGCTTCGCATTTGTTTTTATCTAATTGTCCTTGAATCAAAACATAGAAGACTTACATATACTAGGTGTAACTCTTTATCGGTGGATGAAGAAGTTTACCAAGTTTAACTCCTTGTTAGTTTAGTACATAGTATTAGGGAATCTCCTACATCAAAGGAGATCAGTTCATCAACAACTCAATCTGCTCCATCAACAACACAATCGGCTCCTCCTTATGAAAGTCAACTATGATATATGCTAAGCTGTCTTTCCTATTCTATTTGATTAGGATTGATTTAGTCACTCAAGTCTGATTGTATTTACCTTATTAGGATTGTATTCAAACTGTATATAATCATAGACCTGTACCTGTAAACATATCAATGAAATATACCAATTGATCTCAGCCCTTATATGGTATCACAGCCCAAAACTCCAATGAGCAATTTTTTTTCCCTGATCCCTCTCTTCTCTGTCTACATCCATGGCCACTGACACCTCTGCAACCATCCCTGTATCGGAGATCAACTCCTCCACTCCCACCTTGATCACAATCAACGCTACAGCCCAACTACCCGTGAAACTCACACCCACCAATTACCCATCATGGCGTGCTCAATTCAACGCCCTCCTTTATGGCTACGACCTCATGGGTACGTTTCTAGTCTCTGCCCATCAACCACTCAAACCATGCTTCGCACCTTTTGGATTCGGCAAGATCAACTCCTCCTCCATGCGATTCTTGCTTCCGTCTCACTGTAGGTCATCTCCTTTATTGCCTTTGCCAAGACATCCAAGGAGGCTTGGGACAAGCTTCTCCATCTCTTTGCTAGCAAAGCTCGTGCCCGCGTTCTTGGTCTCAAAGAACGCCTTACTCTCCTGCGCCGTGAGAACAAGCCTGTCTCCGAGTATCTGCAAGAAGTCCGCGTTATTGCAAATGAGCTCGCCATCATTGATGTTCCCCTCTCCGATGACGATCTCCTCCTCTACATTCTTCATGGTGTTGGATCTGACTTCAAGGAAATTGATGCGGTGGTTTGTTCCCTCGACACCTCAATTTCTTTTGAAAACCTCCATGACAAGCTGGTTGAACATGAAGCTGCTCTCAAGCGTGATGATACCATTGGTGCTGCCCCAATGATCACTGGCAATGTCACTCAAACATCTCGCTCCCACACCTCAAACCGTGGCTATCGCTCTAACAACTCTAACTCCAACTGTGGGTCATTTGCCTCTCGCAACCCTTCTCATGGTTCCTTCGGGCACCCCCACACATCTTCCATTGACAACAATTCTCGTGGTTCCTACGGGCCCACCCAACCAGATTTCACTGACAATAGTTGTCGCTCTACCCACATGAACAGCACAGGTTATGGTGGTTTCTATCAATGGTGTGGCACTCAAGGTCATAGTGCCAAACGTTGCCCCCAACTCCAATTTGGACCTCCCAATCAGCCAGTGGCCAATCCTACCACCCATGGTAGGCCCACCTCTTCTCCACCATGGTTACTTGATTCCGGTGCCTCTCACCATGTTACCTACAACGTCAACACTCTTTCTGGTGTCTCTACATATGATGGTCTTGATGAAATAATTATTTGTAATGGTTCAGGTTTGGGTATCACTCATGTCGATTCAACCACTTTACCCTAATCATCCTCCCATTCTTTCACCTTATCCAATGTTCTCTGTGTTCCTTCTATGCAAAAAGACATTATTTCTATTTCTAAATTTAATAAACAAAATAATACATTTATTGAACTTTTTCCTGATTTCTTTCATGTCAAGGATCTAAGCACGGGGGCGGTTCTTCTTCGAGGCCCGAATAAGGATGATGTGTATGAGTGGTCTCCCAAATCCTTTTGTCAACTGCAAGCTTTGGTGGGTGTGGTGGTCTCTCCCAACCTCTGGCATCGTCGTCTTGGTCACCCCAGTCACAAAACTCTCCAACAAGTCCTTCGTTTGTCTTCCATTAATGTTTCTTCCAAGGTGTCCGAGTCCGTTTGTCATTCGTGTCTATGTAATAAAAGCCATCGGCTCCCATTTGATACTTCGTCTCTCACTAGTCATGGTCCATTAGACCTCATTTATAGTGATGTTTCAGGCCTTGCTCCATACTCTTCTATTGATGGTTTTTCCTACTATGTTATATTTGTTGACCATTTCACAAAATACATATGGCTCTACCCTCTCAAAAGAAATCTGATGTGTTTTCCACTTTTATCACCTTCAAAGCACTTGTCAAAAATTACTTCAAAAGAAAAATCACTAGATTATACACTGATGGTGGGGGAGAATTCATCAAACTCCAACATTTTCTCTCATCCAATGGCATCACCCATCTTCTTACACCACCTCACACTCCGCAACACAATGGAGTCGCCGAACGATGACACCGTCATATTGTTGAACCTGGTCTCACCCTTCTTCATCAAGCTTCTTTGCCACCTATTGGTCTTACGCCTTTAAAACAGCTGCCTATCTTATCAATCGCATGCCTACTCCACTTCTCCACAATCTCTCCCCATTCACTCAACTATTTGATGAACAACCCAATTAATCTCGTCTTCGTACCTTTGGGTGCTTGTGTTTTCCTTGGTTACGTCCTTACAATTCAAATAAATTACTTCCTCGTTCCCGCCCATGTCTCTCCTTGGTTACTCACCTAATCAAAGTGCCTTTCAGTGTCTTGATCTTTCCTCCAACAAACTTTTTATCTCTCGGCATGTTCAATTTGATGAGTCCACTTTTCCTCTTGCCAACCTCCCTTCCTCCATTCCCCATGTCACTGTTGATAACTCTCACACTTGGGTCTCCTCTCTTCCTCTAGTTACTTATGTTCCTGTATACTTACCCATCATGCATGTTGCACTGGTTGTTTCTTCTTCGCTGCCACCACATGTCAAATCATCATCATCATCAGCATCTGCCCCCGTCTCTGAGCCGTCACCATCAGTTGCCCTGGCCCCCATTGCTGTTGTTGCTGCTCCTCTCTTACCATCACCCAACCCCCAAGCCTCAGCCCCTACCTCCACCGCACCTATATTCACCCCACCCGCACATTCTCCAGCCCAAAATGACCAGCCCAGCCACCTCCCCACCTCAGCCCAATTCGTACATACACTAGAAACCCTCATAGGATTTTTGTCACCTTTCCATCCTCTGACCCACACCCTTCCAACCCCCCGTACCTCCTGTGCTCCCCGATCATTCCATGGTCACCCGTGCCAAAGCAGGTATCCACAAACCTAATCGCCGATATGCTATGATTGCTACTAAACAAACCATTCTCTCCCCCATTGAACCAACATGTGTTTCCCAGGCCGTTAAGGATCCCCTTTGGTGACAAGCAATGTCCAATGAGTTTAATGCGTTAATTCACAATGGTACATGGGAGCTCATTCCTTCACTCCCCTTTCAAAATCTTATTGGTTGTAAGTGGATGTTCCGTATCAACGGCATCCTGATGGCATTATTGACAGGCACAAGGCACGCTTAGTTGCCAAGGGTTTTCACCAATGTCCTGGTGTTGATTTTTCAGATACTTTCAGTCCGGTGGTCAAACCTACTACCATACGAATTGTTTTGCATCTTGCCGTGTCTCATGGTTGGCCAATACGTCAGTTGGACGTTAACAATGCTTTTCTTCATGGCACAATTCGTGAAAATGTCTATATGGTCCAACCGCCTGGTTTTGTTGACTCTAATCATCCATCTCATGTGTGTAAATTGAGGAAAGCCCTCTATGGCCTCGAAAAGGCTCCACAATTGTGGTACAAGGAATTACACTCATTTTTGCTCTCCCATGGCTTTGTCAATGCCATCTCTGATGCCTCACTCTTTCTCTTCACAAATAGGACTGCTGTAATTTATTTTTTGGTTTATGTTGATGATCTTCTTATTACAGGCATAATTCCTTACTTGTGGCAAAGTTCATTCAAC
This sequence comes from Prunus yedoensis, assembly GCA_005406145.1. Lineage (NCBI taxonomy): Eukaryota > Viridiplantae > Streptophyta > Magnoliopsida > Rosales > Rosaceae > Prunus > Prunus yedoensis. The sequence goes on from BJCG01000889.1 coordinate 59,453, forward strand.
TCTTAGCCACTCGGATCTCTGTGAAGGACTTGGGCTCATTGCATTACTTTCTTGGTGTTAAGGTTCTTCCCACAGCCACTGGTCTATTCCTCTCTCAGCAAAAGTACATTCATGATCTTCTTGTCAATGCCAAGATGGATGGTGCAAAGGCTATCAGTACCCCCCTCTCTACAACTGACTCACTGATGCTCCATGATGGCTCCCCCCAACGGAAGCCACTCATTACCGTCGTCTTGTTGGTGATCTTCAATACCCAAGCTTTACACGCCCTGACATCTCCTTCGCAGTTAATAAGCTCTCTCAATTCATGCATTCTCCTTCTGAGACTCACTGGCAAGCACTCAAGCGTCTTCTTCACTACTTGAAGGGAACCATCTCCTTTGGCCTTCATCTTTATTGCCGCCCTCTCATCGTCTCTATGCCTTTTCCGATGCTAACTAGGCTGGTGATCGTGATGATTGCAAGTCTATGACTGGCTATGTTGTTGTCTACCACGGTGGAAATCTGATCTCTTGGAGCTCCCGCAAACAGCGGTCTGTCTCTCGCTCCTCCACCGAAGCCGAATATCGCGCCACTGATGCCACCACTTCTGAACTCACATGGATTCAGTCCTTATTGCGTGAACTTGGCATTCCTCTCCCCACAACACCAATTGTCTCATGTGATAACATTGGAGCCATGTTCTATTGTGCTAATCTTGTCCTACATTCCCGTATGAGACATATCGATTATTGATTTTCAGTTGTATGGGATTGTGTCACTCGTGGTCTTCTTCAAGTGTCTCATGTCTCTACTACTAATCAGCTTGCTGACGCTCTCACCAAACCCTTGCCGCGTCCCCGTTTCCATCTCCTTCGTTCCAAGATCGGTGTCTCCGATGGTGCCACCATCTTGCGGGGGGCGTATTAGGGAATCTCCTACATCAATGGAGATCAATTCATCAACAACTCAATCGGCTTCTCCGTATGAAAGTCAACTATGATATATGCTAAGTTGTCTTTTCTATTCTACTTGATTAGGATTGATTCAGTCACTCAAGTCTGATTGTATTTACCTTATTTGGATGTATTCAAACTATATATAATCATAGACCTTTACCTGTAAACATATCTGTGGGAACCGAATTAAAATCATCATCCTAGGTCAAATAAATCCTTCAATTGGAGATTATTGACCTAATTGGGAATTACTCAACCTAATGGGAGTTACCTAATTAAATTAGGAATTGATTTGATACCTACCACAATTAGGGATTTGATTTACCCCAATAATCAACGAGGCATGCCCTAAAGACAACTTTCCATTACCAAAGAATAGACCAACTTGTGGATTCGACCTCTGGCAATCAGCTGCTCAGCTCATGGACGCCTACTCCAGCTATAATCAAATCATGATGCGCGAGGATGATAAGGCGAAAACTTCTTTCATCATCGAGAGAGTGACCTATTGCTACAAGGTCATGCCCTTCGAGCTAAAAAACGCTGGAGCAACCTATCAAAGACTCATAAATAAAATCTCCAAGGAGCAGATCGGCAGAACTATGGAAGTCTACGTGGACGACATGCTGGTCAAAGCCCCTAAACGTGCAGATCACATCGAAAATCTCACCGAGGCATTCAATCTGCTACGCCAGTATCGCATGAAGTTGAAACCAAGTAATGCAAGTTTGGTGGATCGTCCAGTCGATTCCTGGGATACCTAGTCACACAACGAGATATCGAGGCACACCGCGCCAAATCAAAGCCATTCTCGAGATGAAGTTGCCTTCCACAGTGAGGGAAATACAAGTCTGACGGGTAGAGCAGCGGCCCTCAATCGATTCCTCTCGAGATCTACCGACAAGTGTAGGCCATTTTTTAAAGCTTTGAAAAAGGACAAAGAGACAAGTGGGATGAACAGTGCGAAATAGCTTTTAGAATCTGAAGACTTAGCTCACTTCACCTCCCCTGCTCTCAAAGCTAGTTCCAGGCGAGGACTTGTTCGTGTACCTGGCAGTGTCCGACTCAGCTGTCAGCTCAGCTCTCATCCGAGAAGATCTAGGGGCACAACATCCGGTGCTCTACACTTCAAAAGCTCTTCTCGACGCAGAGACTCACTACCCAAAAATGGAGAAGCTCATTTTTTCGCTTGTGGTTTCTACGAGAAAACTAAGGCTTTACTATCAAGCTCACTGAATAATTGTCATGACAGAATTTCCTTTGAGATCGATCCTTTACAGCCCTGACGCCTCTTAGTGACTTATTAAATGAGCAATCAAACTCAATCAATATGACCTCCTCTACCAACCAAAGACTGCTATAAAAGCTCAGACTTTAGCAGATTTTGTTGTAGAGTTTACTCCGATAGCTGAAGAAGATAGGCTGGTCACGAAAAGTAAGGAAAAAGCAGACGATACCTTCCCCACCGATTCAAATCTTCCTAAAGACATGTAGCAGTTGCATGTACACGGAGCGTCAAATCACAAAGGAGTGGGGGCAAGCGTTGTCATAATCACCCCAAACGGAACCCTATTGGAGCGAGCCATCACACTTGGTTTTCCGGCCTCGAACAACGAGGTAGAATACGAGGCATTACTCGCTGGCCTACGCTTGGTGAAGGAGCTAGCGATCAAGAAGCTAGCCATCTACTCAGATTCCCAGTTGATCACGAATCAAGCATTAGGTGCCCCGGGCAGAGAACGCGCATTCAAATGCACTGGCAAACCTAGGATCAGCGCTGGATACCTAGTTCAAACACTCCATCTTGGTCAAACACCTTGACTGATCAAGCATCAAAGAAATAGAGCCGATCGACACAATGCAGATCAACGAGGATCCCAATTGGCAAGACCCCATCATCGACTACTTGATGAATGGAAATCTGCCAACGGATAAGTCCGAAGCTAGGAAAGTCCAGTAGAAAGCCGTGAGATACTACATGCAGGGCGACAAGATCATTCGCAGATCATACTCCGGCCCTCATCTCACCTGCATACAGTACCCTCAAACACTTGAGGTTCTTTGCAAGATTCACGACGACGAGTATGGCAACCACTTTGGGGCAGATCACTCACCCAGAAGGATCTACACATAGGCTACTTATGGCATACCATGCACCACGACTCTACCGAATATGTCAAGAAATGTGATTGCTGCCAGCGATACAAGCCAATTCCTAACCTGCCTCCCAAAGTCTACCATCCGCAAAAAAGTCCATGACCATTCATGCAACAAGCCATTGACTTAGTGGGTCCTTTGCCACCGGCGCCTGCTAAGAAGGACATGATGATCGTTGCCACCGACTACTTTACTAAATGGATCGAGGCCAAAGCTCTATCCTTTACTAAAGAAGCCGATGTGGAACGATTCATCTGGAGAAACATTATCTGCTGGTTTGGCTGCCCATAATCACCAGTTACCGATAATGGTTCACAATTCATCGACAAGTAGATGATTGAGCCCTGCACATTTCTAAAGAAGAGAAGCAACTACTACAAATTCCAGAATGTGCCACAACAAAAGACGGTTGCCCATAAGTAGTGTCCTTCGGGAGATGCAGGGTGATAACCATAAGCGTCTTTCGGGAGACGCATCCCATAAAGAAGCGTCCTCATGGAGACGTAGGGTGCATCAGGAATTTCCTAAGGGAGGTATCCAGGTTCCTATCCATTTCTTAAGGGAGGTATGATAGTCATATAGTTGCTCATAAACAGCGTCCTTTGGGAGACGACCAGAAGCGTCCTTCTGGAGACATAGCCCTCAAAGAAGCATCCTCAGGGAGACGCAGGGTGCGCCAGGAATTTCCTAAAGGAGGTATCCAGGTTCCTATCTGTTTCCTAAGGGAGGCAGGATAGTCACATAGTTGCCCATAAGGAGCGTCCTAAGGGAGACGCAAGGCAGCAACTAGAAGCGTCATTTGGGAGACGCAGCCCACAAAAAAAGCATCCTCAGGGAGATGCAGGGTGCGCTAGGAATTTCCTAAAGGAAGTATCCAGGTCCCTATTCATTTCCTAAGGGAGGCATGATAGTCACACAGTTGCCCATAAGTAGCGTCCTCTCGCGGAGACGCAAGGCACGACCGAAACATCCTACAGGATATGCAGAACACGCCCGGAGTCCCTCAAGGGGGACCATGGCACTTATAAATTTTCTAAGGGAGACACACAATTAAGAAACTAGCTGATTACTCAAGCAGATCACAAGACAATACGCAAATTAAAGTTGAAAAAATAACTAAAATTTCCATAGCAAGCTAACCAACCAGCCAAGTTCAACAAAAAGAAGATGGTCAAACAAGACCAATTATTCTAAGCAAGAAAGCAGAATACAAGGTGAAAAGAAATAAAGGAGTCTTCATTTACTCTGAGACGCTAGTAGGAGATCCTTGATCTACAGCCTTTTCAGTGTCAACCTGATCAGCCATGTTCTCAGCAACTCCACCTGCTTGATCTGTGACGTTTGCCACTACCTCATCTGCTGCATCCTCCTCTAGTTCATCCTCTTCAGCTACCGCCTCTTCGGACGCCTGCTCTTCAGCTCATTCCATGTTCACAGCATTAACCTGCTCACTTTGCACATGGAGCAAGTCAGAACAGAGCATCTCAATGTCTCCATCTCCAATGGCATAGAAGGGATCATTTCCATTTGAATAGTCTAAGTAGCCCAACTTGTACGCATTCATGATAACTTCGAGCTTGGAATTTTTAGCAGACTTATGATATGCACCAAATCTAGCCAGAAGCTTGTCATAACTAAAGGAGACGTTAGCCTCCTTGTGCTCAAGACGGAAGTAGGCATCTTTTCGACTAACCAAGTCAGCAGCAGAAGATGGGGCAACAGCAGACGAGTTTCGGATAGTTTCAGCAACAAGAACTACCTTTTTGAAGCAGATAAAATGTTGCTTCCTTTTGTTTTTCCAAGGAAAGGCTAGAGAATGTGCCAAGATCGACGGCCTGACAGATGTGATCAACCAACTCAGCACAGGAGGACGGGTTTGATAGGAAGCTCGTCTTGAGTAAATCAGATATGCATGCATCCCTTGCAGGGCTAGACTTGTTCGCCTTGGGATCAACCGCCGAACGTGAAGAAGAACCCTTCTCCCCAGCAGAGATGATCATTCTTAGCCTCCGCCAACCACCTCCAAAGGAGTCTGATACTGAATCTACAAGCTTAAAATGCCCGGTGACTCAACAGCTGGATCATGAGAATATCTCCTGCTTCGATCTCTATCTTTTGAAGATGTAGACAACTTGAACTTCAAGGGAATGTCTGCATCTCTTT
>BJCG01000890.1:0-42778 GCA_005406145.1 Prunus yedoensis
ATCACAGGTACAAAAAGTGCTACCATAATCCCATAAATAAGTGTTGGATGCACTTTAAATGCATCCTCAACTACATTAGTATCACAGATGAAAGACAATAGAAGAGTCGAGGAGCATGACATGGTGGTAAAGACTAGACGCTGAGACGAAGCCGCATGAGATCGGTGGAGGAAAAGCATACCAATGAAAAGAAAAAATACAAACATAAAACCAAAACAGCTGAAGCCACCGCCAAGTAGACAGAGGCAAAACATAAATGGGCATATTGAGCAGATAAGCAGCATAAGATAGAGAATTTTCATGGAAATGCCTAGACCATGACAATTCTAGGATAATTGTATCATGGACCCCGTGTGGCTGTTGAAGGCCAGCCACCATGACATGTAAGCTCATCCTTACTAACACCATTTTTCTCCATTTTTAATGGAGCACATAAGGACTAGGGGTGGGCATCGGGACCAGAAAATCGAAACACCGAAACGGACCAGATTTTAAAAAAATTGAAAAAAAAAAAATCGACTGACCAAAAAATTCAACAAACTAAGCTGAACCAGTTTCAACCGGTTCTGATTTCGGTTTCACATTGCACCAAATTGGACTGGCCCAAACCAGTTTCAACCAATTTTGATTCCTGTTTCACATTGCACCAAATCAGACCAGTTTTTTATTTATTACAAATTTATTAAATCTAATGCTATATTTATAATTTTTTTAATTATATTTTTCCAAGTTCAACTTCAAAACATTTCTCTTTGTATGAATTTGATCATTTGTTAATTTTCAAGCCCAAAAAATAACTTATTATTCTAATTTGTATTTTAAAAATAAATAAATCATAAATAATCCGATTCAAAATCGGAATCGATCAAACTGAAATGGCCGATTTTTTTTAAAAAATATTCATTTGAACACAACCAAAACCGGTTAAATAGTACTGGTTTCAGTTTTGATTTGAGATGAGAACCAAACTGAATCAGACCATGCCCACCCCTAATAAGGACCCTCCGAAAGAGTCAATAAAAGCCAACCAAAAAGATTGAGTTCACATCCAAGCCATTAAAAGCCAACAATCAAGCCACAGAGGGCCACAAAAAAGTAGGAATTGATCAATCACCTGATCATCACCGAGTCTCGGCATCGCAAGGCATTGCTGGGTAAATACGTCGAAGTGTGTCAGCAACGCAGGGTTTTCATTGGGATGATATGTGAGTGTGGGGCTGCTATATGGGAATGGCGGTGGGGAAGGGGAGGGATTATTCTTGGGTCTGTGGGTGGATTGTTGAAAAGGAGGTGGGGAGGAGGGTGACTTTGTAGGTATCGGATCTGGTCTTGGGTGAGGTGGAGAGGAGCTTTTTCAATTTGGTGTGAGTGTCTATATAAATATGCGTGCGTCACATTGCATGCATTTGTGCTGGTGAATTGAATATCATGTTGTAGCCAAATTCCAAATCTAATTTAGTTTAATGAAACACTGCAAACGGATTATCAAGTTGAAGCTTGTGGTCTTCAATCTAATTATATATTAAAAAAAAAACTAAGACGCACCTGGATAACAGTGCCACGTCACCGTGCAGCAGCATTTGTTATGTGCACACAAGAATACGACTTTTCTTTTGGAAATCAGCCATGACTCTCTTTTGCTCAGAGTCTTCCAATCTTTATGGTATATACACGTATGCCTCCCCACTAGCATTCAATCCCCAACTTACATCAAGTTTCCTTGGCATGGGTGGGTCTTTATAGTGACTCTGTCAATTACATGGAGCTTTTTTTATTTAAATAAAAAATCATAAATTGATATTTAAGAGTGTTGCTTACGTGGATATGGTTTGCCGCCTCTCAACCCGTGCCAAACAAGAAACAACCCTCTCTCTCGTCCTTTTGCACTAGTGGGTCCCGTATATGGAGATGTAAAAATGAATGCAAATGAAGCATTTTATTTAGATTTGGCCGGCGATGTTTTACTTTTACATCCCGCCATTGCAACTTACAACCAAAATGCAATGGACTCCCTTTTAAAGTTGTTAAAAAATCTTCAAATGGATTCCTATATTTTTCGTCAAAAAAAAAAGATTACTATATTTAAATCATATACTATATAGGCATAAAAAATTCTTATAATCTTAATTATTCACTTAAAATATGCCATGTCTTCAGATTGAGAAGAATTGCCACAAAAATATTTGACTTTACTGTGCATGGTTTAATTACTCCAGGGGAGGGGTTAAAAACGTTGTATCATAGTCTAAGAGTAGAAGCTATAAAAGGAATTTCATATAATTGCAATTATAATTGGTAACTGCCATGCATGCAATCACCAAATTACTGATTTATGGGTTAATGAATGAACCCATTCATTCAGATACAAAGTTTTTATGTTTATTTTTCTAAGAAATATGAGCTAAAAGGGTCCCATTCCATGGATATTTTATTTCATTTCAAATTTTTCTAAGAAATATGTGATGAAACATATTGTTTAGCATGATCCAATTGATTCTTTTGATTCCCATATTGCGAAGACGAGAAGAGGCTCGCACAGAATTGCAAAGTACCCATTCTTCACATGCACATAATTATCAAAGTACAAAATCTCACGTGCACATAATTATATTTAAATATAGTAACAAATAGTCCAAAACCAGAAATTTAATCGAAAGGACAACCTTTGACATATAAACATTTTTTTTAAAGTCATTATTAACCTTATGTCTGTCTTCACACGATCTCTCCTCCACCAGAAGCAGCATCAGCACCAGTAATGTTGATGTTCTTTGGGGAGATCAATTTAGATAGGGAAAGTGTAGGGTCTTTCAATAGGGAAGAAGGCTAAGACCTTCGGTAATTTAGGAACCTGCAAAAGACAATGCGAAGAAACAGTTAGGGCGGAACCGAGAATTTTTCAACGGGTGGGCTAGCTAAAGTTATTAGCTTAAAATTTAATGATTATTTTTTTGGAACTTACAATTTCTATAGTCTTTCTAGAAATAAAAGTAAACATTAAATCATATAAACGCTAGTTTCATAGCTCATAAACTAATTTTAAATAAGTTTTAACATAAACCAAATAGGGTTTAACACCATAGTGGATTGAACATCTAAGACTTTTTAGCTAGATTGACCTTAGTTCCTTCATGCATTCATATCATACATGAAAAATTGTTTTATGTAAACATATTGACTAAGTATGAAAAATGGGTTTTTCGGAATAATCATTTTCTCAAGATAATTTTTGGCGGCTTTTATTTCTCACACATCAAATAGAAAACTTGATTTTATGGGATTTTAGTATGAAGTATATATTGACCTTAATGAGCCATCATTTTTAGCCTAAATCGTATTTTGAACTAAAATCGATTTTTCATATTTTGATTTGGTGGGAATTTGATTTCTAGTATTTTTATTTGAATCCAAATGTGGGGTATTTCCTTATTTACATCGCAAACTTAAGTAAATGGAGTAATATAAAAATAAATAAAAGTAAAATGACAAAGACATTTACTTAAATGTTGATAATGGAAATAAGGTAATCTGTACACCGTCACTGACTTGGCTATATTGAAAATAAGTTAAATATATAAGTTTTATAGAGAAGTGAAAATGAAAGTTTCGCACAAAGTTCCGATGTCGGACTTTGTGCAAGTTGTTGTGGAGGTGACACATGTCATAACTCTAGGTTCTGTGGTCGAGAGCTTCGGCAGGTGTTTTACGGCTTCAAAAGGGAGGCTTTCCTTCGGTAAGTTAAGAAGGAGATGTTGTCGTTTGTCTTCTAAGGGTTTGCCTGTGTGGTAAGTGCTGAATACGCTTGGTTGATTATGGCATAAATAGTAGTCCCCCAAGTTGCTAATTGAGGAGAGGCTTCTGGGTTGGGAACTTATAAAAATGCACATAATCAGGCCGAACGTATTAGCATGGTGGGTGTGATTTTTCAATGTTTAGCCTTTACATGTTGCAAATAAGAATGACCTAATGCTCCCTTTTACCCATTGGAAATAGACTAGCTCCAACACATCCCTTACCTATTGGAAATAAAGGAAAACCCTCACCCTCTATAAATTGGGAGGCATTTGCTGGGCAAAATCAACCTTCTTTTGGTTGCTACAAGCCTCCCAGCAACCATGAGAACTCATCTTCCCTCCTCCCTTCAGCTGCTGCAAGCATTCCAGCAACCATCCCAGCCATCAACCTCCATCCTTTAGCTGCTGCAAGCATCCCAGCAGTTATCGACCAACATATCTTAGTTGCTCAAGCACCCCAGCAACTGTCAACCACTTTCCTTTCTCCCTTCGGCTGTTGCAAGCATTCCAATGGTCATCCCAGCCATTCCTCAACAATCACAACCATGTTTCCTACTTTCTCACCCTTGAAATCCTCAATCTTTCTTATAAAGCCTCACCAAGCATAACTCCAAGCTTTTCCTTCCTTCCAAGCTATAAACATCATAGCCTTCAAACCTCAAGCTTTTCTTCTCATCCTCCTTCTCTTGAAACTCTTAAATCCCCGTAGTCATAGGCACAAACAACAAATTATCAACACCCAAACTCAAGCATATCCAACACCAAGCCAAGCACATGCATTCTCATTTGCTAAACTTATGGGTCTTTAGCTCCCACACTCTAAGCTCTCATGCCAAGCTCATATAATCTCATATTCACATCAGCAAGTCATCTTCAATTCTTCATCAAGCTGCTGGAAACATCAGCAAATCATCTTCAACTCTTCGTTAAGCTATCAGAAACATTAGCACTAAACACGCAACTGCTGTAAGAAGAACATAGTACTCCCCTGAGACTTGCTTCTCCTTTAGGATACTTTGGGCATAGTCCTCGCTAATTAGGAAAAAGGGGCAACGAAGACTTGATTCACCACTCTATGGCGGTCCAAGAATCAACAAGCCCAGACGAGCCTTCCGACGGAAAAAGACCCCAACACCCTTGTTTGCATTTCGATGGTTGGTGTTTAATCATTAAACCTTGCTCAAACTGTATTGTTGGACAACCCTTTTTATTGAGAAGGGCGATACTATATAAAGTTCACACACACTATACTTATGCTATGACTCGAACATGATAGAATCTGCTTTCTTTTTTCAACACAACTTTATTGAATCTCAGACTCTGAAGCTTTAAAGTTTTGACTCGGAAAAATGACATTAAATTTCGAAAAACAAAAATCCCTATAAGAGAAAGAAGCTCACATGCAGCCACCACTAGAATTTGGAGGTAGAGCAAACGATGTCTGTCTCTGCTTGGGTGCACCCCAATGGAAACTTGGTTCACTCTCCACTTGTTCAAGCTAGCACATATGTAGTCTAAACAATCAACCCAAAACACACACACACACACACACACACACACACACACACACACACACACAAGTTACAACCAAAAAAAAAAGTCAAACCTTTCTTCAAGCTCTCTTGGGTGAACTCTGTAAAACAAAATACCCAAAATACAAGTACTCAAGTCACAGGCCCGCAAAAATTGCACTTCATGTTTCAACTCCAATGGAAAAAATGTAAAATCAAACATGTAAATTTGATTTTCTTATGTTAACTTTTTAATGTCTCAAATTTTTTTGTGTTAAATTTAATTAGTATTTTTTCCCATACATATCGACCTAAAAATTTTAAAATTCCAACAAGATTTGGAAAACACCATTTTACTTGGCATGGGTCTTTATAGTGACTCTGTCAATTACATGGAGCCTTTTTTATTTAAAGGGTTATTCGTAGCAATGGTCCTTCAACTATACCTGTAGTTGCATTTTGGTCACTCAATTCAATTATTAGTTGCAGAGGTCACTCAAGTAGGTGTTGTGTTGCACTACTAGTCCTTCCGTCAAACTCTGTTAAATATTCTATCAAAAATTAGGGTAAATTCGGAAATTCATCCACAACCCTCCCATTCCTCCACAATCCTCCATTGCCACAACCCAATCCTTGCTTCTCCTCCCTTGGGTTATTAAATTTTCATTTTCTATGGGGATTTTTACAGAGCAATTGTGGGATTTGCTTGAACAGCGTGAAGACAGAGCAGGGCACAGCAACATACACAATAGAGTGTGGTCACGCCTTCCATTTCCCTTGCATAGCTGCTCATGTGCGCAGCCATAGGGACGGAGCCAACTAAGGCTCACTGGGTGCAGATGCCCCCATTCATCCGCTCAAAACCATGAACCCAAACCCATCAAATTGATAACAAAATTCATTCACACTCCCCAAACCATATCTCTGCCAAACCCACTCAAATTGTTTTCTTTAGTTTCCCTTGTTATTTTGGTACCAAACTAGAGCCAGAGGCTGCTAGGACGATACCTCATGACTCTTGCTCACCCAGAGCTCAGGGCAGTGGAGAAGAAGATAATAGTGGAGGCCTCCTCACCCAGAGCCTCATTGAAGCCATTGTACGACTACGAGTCTCTTTTCTCTCCCACATCTCGAATCATCCCTATACCCGAAGCTGACGATGAAAACGAAGACGCCACAAACCCATTCCCCGAAATGATGATGTTGAGGAGTTCTAGGCCCATGTCTTTTTTAGGTTTTAAAATGTTTTCAGGAAAGCATCATGAATTTCCGAATTTACCCTCACTTTTGACAGAAAAAGTCACAGATTTGACAAAAGGACTAATGGTGCAACAAAACACCTACTTGAGTGACCTCTGCAACTAATAATTGAATTGAGTGATCAAACTGTAAATACGAGTATAATTGAGGGACCATTGCTGCAAATAACCCTTATTTAAATAATAAAAAATCATAAATTGATATTTAAGAGTGTTGCTTACGTGGATATGGTCTGCCGCCTCTCAACCCGTGCCAAACAAGAAACAACCCTCTCTCTCCTCCTTTTGCACTAGTGGGTCCCGCATATGGAGATAATGTAGCATTTTATTTACATTTGCCAGCGATGTTCTATTTTTACATCCCTCCATTGCAGCCATTTTCTACAACACGAGATGTAAAAGAGCTTTTCATCCCCCTTTATTAATGGGCTTTTGAGCCCCATTGCAACTTACAATCAAAAAGCAAAGGACTCACTTTTTAATTTGTGTTAGAAAAACTTTTGTAATATGGAGAATGGTATGGGCCAACTACTTTTAGACCCACAACGATGCTTTGTAAGCCAGCCAACCCCCCGTTAAAAGACAATAAACAGTTAAAAAAATCTTCAAATGGATTCCTATATTTAAAGGCATAAAAAAATCTTATAATCTTAATTATTTACTTAAAATATGCCATGTCTTAAGATTGAGAAGAATTGCCACGATCATAGCTTAAGATTTAGAAGCCATAAAAGGAATTTCATATAATTGTAATTATAATTGGTGACTGCCATGCAATGCAATTACCCATTATGCAATCACCAAAATTACTGATTTATTCATTCAGATGCAAAGTTTTTTATGGCTAAAAGTGCCCCATAGATATTTTATTTCATTTCAAATTTTACACTTGTTTGGTTTTTCGGGTTGGTAATCAATTTCTGGTTTCTTCCAACCACTACATACAAGCAGTTAAAGACAATTTATTTATTTGGTGAGCCACTTTCCTCCAAATCATAGGCCAAATCCATTGAGGTCATCATCAACCTACATTTGATTTCTTCCCCCTTCAATATGAAACGGGCTCGTTGACCAATTATTACGTCTTTAGCTTCAATTGGTTTTCAACGTGCGAACGGCCAACCCATTCTTAACTGGTAAAAATTATAATTATTAAAGCCCTGAAATTAAGGTGCTGAGGAAGTCTTCCCTCTTCTGACTTTCAAAATTTGTTCATTCATTTACCATTTCTTACAAGACTCTCTCTCCCTCTCTCTCTCTCTCTCTCTAAATTCCATTATTATATCAACATAAGAAAAATTCGGTGATTTACCACTTCAACAAAATGTCCACAATTTTGTGTTTGAAATAGTAAACCTACCACCCTCCATTTATTTATTTTTTTAAATCATTTATTTAATTAATTATATGAATTAAAAATCCAATATTTGTGTTAACAAAGCGTTTGATTGTAGTTAGTGGGATATGAACAAAATCCAATTAGAAGGGTCTTATGAGTGGTTGAATTTATAAAAGCCTGGGAAGGTAAAAATTGGAGACAACCAACTAACAACTATTTTTGAAGCTTTCAGCAACCAAACCCCAAAAAGCACACGACAAATCCAAAGCCATAGACATAGACAACTTCCATTCATTCGATGTCAACAAAACAATACAGAAGCTTCCAACAGATTCAGTTTCAATAATCCCATCTCTTCAAACCCACCAAAAGCTTCATGGCTGTGATCATTCAGCAGCCATGGCAGCTGCTGCTTCTCAATCTCAACTTGTTCTTTCTTTTTTGCTTTTATGGTATTTTTGTCCTTCCTCTCTGTCATGGCCAAAATATTGAAACTTTCTATCCATTTACAGCTCTAACTCCAGCTCCAGCTCCAGCTCCAACACCACAGATTGCTCCAATCTCTCCTTCATTGCCTCCGAAAGGCCCCCCGCCAACACAACCAAAAGCGCAGCCACAGCCAGTGCTGCCAGCTGCGCCACAAAAGTCGTCATCCAATAAGAGTTTGCTTGCAAAGGCAGTGGGCGCAACTGCAGCTTGCACTCTGGTGGTTTCTGGGTTGGTTTTCTTTTTAGTCCAACGGTTCGTGGTTGCAAAGCGGAGAAGAAAGATTAATGGTGGTGGCAGTGGTACTAGTAGCACAGGTTCCCAAGGAGGCCGGCCTCAGCCTCCTGTGGTAGATCGCAATGAGTTTGCAAGATATGATGGAAATCTTAAGGGGTTCATTGTTGATGAGAATGGCCTGGATGTGCTTTACTGGAGAAAGCTTGAAGAGAGAAACTCAAAGAAGAGTTTCAATAAGGAGGTTTTGCGCAATCCCAAGAATGGAGAAGAAATTAATAGTGATGATGATGATGATGATGATGACGCTGAAGGGATTAGAAGGAGAAAGCATGAGCCTATACAAGAAGTTCCTCTGCTCAGAGGAAAGTCTTCATCGTCCCACATCAATGATGTATCAGAAGTAAGTGATCCGAATCGAATTAGATCAATGGCTCTCAAGGCTGTTGAGAAATCAGAGCCAGAAGTTGAGCTAACTATTCGATCATCAAGTCCTCCGCCTCCCCCTTCTCCACCACCAACACCGCCGCCGCCACCTCTGCTGCCTCCTTTGCCAATTTCAAATAAGAAAAGCCCTGCGGCACCTCCACCTCCTCCACCTCCTCCACCACCATCAACAATTGCAGCTAAGAACAGTTCTGCACCGTCGCCTCCTCCACCACCAAAGCCTAAAGCACATAGTTTGAACGCCCTGTCAAAACAGTCTACGGGGCCACAAGGGATGGAGGGTGATAGTAAACCAGCAGAGTCTTCATCAGGAGCAGGAAATGGTCAGGTAAAACTGAAGCCACTGCATTGGGACAAAGTGAATACTAATAATACTCAGCATTCCATGGTCTGGGACAAGATTGATGGTTCATTTAGGTAATGATAAAAGTTTAATTTTACCAAGATTTATATGCAACACTTACCCCAATTGTATTTGGTTTTGAATATTCTGAAACTAACAATCTTGCTACTTTCAGATTTGATGGTGACCTTATGGAAGCTCTTTTTGGATATGTTGCCACCAACCGGTTATCTCCCAAAAGAGACAGCAACCAAGCGAACCCAAGAGGCACCAACGTCGGTCCATCATCACAGATTTGTATCCTAGATGCCAGGAAGTCCCAGAACATTGCAATTGTTATAAAGTCATTGACCATTTCTCGCAAGGAAATCCTTGATGTGCTCATGGAGGGTAGAGGTCTAAATGCAGAGACTCTTGAAAAGCTTGCTAGAATTGCCCCAACTGAAGAAGAACAATCGCAAATCCTTGAGTACAGTGGAGATCCCACAAGGCTTGCCGATGCCGAATGCTTCCTTTACCACATTCTGAAAGCTGTCCCAACCGCTTTTACTCGACTTAATGCCATGCTCTTCAGATACAACTATGACTTGGAGATTCTGAACCTCAAGGAGTCTTTACGAACACTTGAACTAGGATGCAAGGAACTTCGAACGCGAGGACTGTTTATGAAACTGCTAGAGGCAATTCTCAAGGCTGGAAATCGCATGAATGCAGGAACTTCAAGAGGAAATGCACAAGCTTTCAACCTCAGTTCTCTTCGAAAGCTATCCGACGTTAGGAGCAGTGATGGGAAAACTACTCTTCTTCATTTTGTTGTGGAAGAAGTAGTTCGGTCAGAGGGGAAACGGTGTGTTATCAACACAAATCATAGCTTGAGTCGGAGCAGCAGCCAGAGCCACAACAGAAACTTAAGTTCCGAGAATCTAAAACCAAAAGAGGACAGAGAGAAAGAGTATATGATGTTAGGATTGCCTATGGTTGGAGGCATCAGTGCTGAGTTCTCTAATGTGAAGAAGGCAGCTGCTATAGATTATGACAGCTTTGCAGGGACATGCTCAGCTCTCACAACCCGTGTGGCAGAAATTAGAGAACTTGTAATCCAACGTGAGAACAATGGTGGTGGAAGATTTGTAAGAGAAATGAAGGCTTTTCTTCAAGCAGCCGAAGAAGAGCTAACGGTGATGAGAGAACAGCAGAAAAGTGTGATGGAGTTAGTAAAGAAAACAACAGAATATTATCAAGCAGGGGCTTCTAAGGATAAAGGGGCACACTCATTTCAACTATTTGTCATAGTTAAAGATTTTCTGGGCATGGTGGATCAAGCATGTGTCGAAATTTCTCGAAATATACAGAAGAGGAAGACGGTGACAACAAGTTTAGGAACATCATCAGCAAACTCACCACCAAGGAACCCCGTAAGGTTCCCAATCTTGCCTAAAAATTTCATGTCAGGAAATTCTAGGAGCACTAACAGTGACGCAGATAATGATTTCTGAATTGGATTTTAAAATGTATATAGATTTCAAAAGGCACAATTACAATCAGTATATAGCTGAGTGATTTTTCAAAGTTTCAAGTGTATTCAAAACCTTTACAAACTTTCAGTCAATAGCTCGTAGTGTTGGTCTTCTTCTGTCTTTCCCAGTAATGCCTACATGCGTTTGATCCACAAATATTCATTCTTTCAATTATTCTTTGGTCTGACATTATGTTGTAATCATATACTGTCCAGATTTCTGCAACCAACCATAAGATCTCCATGTAATTTTAATATTTCCCACAGTTACATCTTTTCATAGGCAATAAGTACAACGATGCGTACATAACATATTCTAATTCTGATAACTATTTGGGATAAGTAGAGTAAGAAGACTAATTTGGCAACGAATGGCAGCAAAGGTAGGTCTTGTCTAGCCATCGAGATATACAGTTTTTCACTCATCACGATCATTTTGTCATCAGCTAAGCAATAATATTGCATGCACCCTTGATGAGAACCAATTCCTTACACATATTTTCTCTAGTCTACCCTCTGAAGATGTGTTTCACTGTAGATGATGTGTAACGTTTCAGCCTAGCAGATTCGGTCACCGATGGGTTTCATTCTTGGAACTTTCCTACATATACCATAATCACAGTTCACATTAATTATGGAAAGAAAAAACCTCAAAATGAATTAACCACACAAATAGCTCCAGAAATGCAGTAACCCATAATACAGATTGAAAAGCTTGTGTTAAGGCATACATACATCTTTCCTTCTTGCACACATGCATTGAATGTGTTAAACTTATTATATTCTTGCATATGGATAACAACCTTTAGTTTTTATACTTGTTCTGAAGAGCTCAACAAATGGGAGGCTTTATACTTTAATGCAAAGCAAGCCCCTAAACCTAGCTTAAGTTAGACATGAAAGCTCATTTGTGACACGAGGAAACTTCGCAAAAGAATGATTTCTAAGTATAGATGGATTGCATATCATGGATCTACTCAAAATATACAAAATGGAACAAATTATCTTATGACATAAGATAAAACCACAATTACGCTATACCTTTTCTGAAGTACTTTTTGACATTTTTTGTCCGCGGTAAGAACCTGGCGTGGGAGTAGTCTTAAAATTAAGACTATGTCTCAGCTTTTTTATCTCTGCTTCGTTTTGACCCTGTGGCAAGCATACAGTTCTTAGAAATAACATTTTCAACTTTTGTAGTACTTATGATATAATTCTATTTCTGATGAGTTATATAGCAACAGTCATAGGCTAATATGCTCCTTAAAAGAATAATTATTTGTAAGACATACCTTTGACTTTGGTTGGAAGTGCAATCTCTCTGCCTCTTTGGGATTGGATTTTGCCTCCTTTCTTTTATCTGCTCTTTCATCATTTCTCAAACCAAAAGATGATGGAGCAGCCTTAGGCGTTCCTTTTCCTTGAGTCCTAGGACGGAAAATTTTAATGCAAATAAAGTAATTCAGACACCAAATAAAGTTTAAATCCACAATGTGAAATAAGATAGCGTATAACATGCAAAGAGTGATATTATGCAAGTATCAGATGCACAGAGGATGTATATTATAAATACATCTGCTGGCAAGTCAAATGTGAGTTTAAGACATTACCCTCCATTCTCTTTTGGCAGGAGCACTGAAGTGGAAACCCTTGATTCTTTCCCCTTTGTAGAGAGCTGCTTGATAATAAAAATTCCACAAATAAAACTTTGATGTTAGACACGCTAATGCAAAACTTATATATAAAATAAAAAGAAAAACACTAAGGTAGCTGGTCATTTCTTCAAACAATAAAACGTACTTAAATGACAAACCTGCGTTGGTGTTGAAGATTTCTCTTCACTGGAGGATTTCGGTTGGTTGTTATTGTTTTGAAATGTCCTAAATGCTCGTCTGACAATGTCCTTATCTCCCATATTCTCCATAATGAAAGATTTTCTGGTGGTTGTCGGTGAAGCTGAATCAGACTTTGCAGGATCCAAACTAAGTGACATGTGCAAAGACTTAGGAGGAACTTTCTTGGTGTCCTCACTGGAAGGATTTTTGCTCCTAGGTAAAGATGAAGTGTTGCCCTTTTTTACTGAGGATCGTGGTGCAGGTGTTGCAATAGAAGTTGATAAAGACTTTGACGCTCTGGGGGTGGAAGAAGATATAGGCTTTGACACTCTAGGAGTGGAAGTTGATATAGGCTTTGACACTCCAGGGGTGGAAGTTGATATAGGCTTTGACACTTTAGGGGTGGAAGTTGATATAGGCTTTGACACTCTAGGGGTGGATTTCTGTGGTGTTTTAGTTACTTGTGGAATTGGTTTCTTCTTAACATTTGCCACATTTCTCTCCTTGCTCACTCCAGTAGTAACCTATAAAACAGAAAAATGCAAAAGATATAAGACATCAGACTTCAACCAAACAAGTTCTGAGATTATGAGATATAGAACACGGTCTCTGCAGATAAGTTTTCCTAAGTAGATTAAAGAAATAATTACTTCACCTTCTGAGATCCCTTCTGAAGATGCAATCTTGGTTTTTCCTCTTTTTCCTCTTTAACTTCTGGAGCATTTCCCATTTCATTGTCCAAACTCTTTGGAATTTCCTGTATCCCTTGAGACTCAGCAGGGACATTCTCTGCTTCTTTCTCCAAAACAAGTTCCTCCGGATTTTTCAAGTTGGGACTAGCCGTAAAGCTATCAGTTTCTTCTTTCTCTCCCTCAGTCAATGAGCTTTGACATTCTATGGTGATAACATCATCCTCCTTGAGATCATCCACATGAGTACTAATTGTCTCATTGTCAAAATTGGCTTCTTGATAATTTGCTTGGGCAGTACTTTGACTGTTAGTTAAATCAATTTCAAAATGTGTCCCGAAATCGATCTGATCTCCAACCTTCTGATCATCTGACCTAAAGGGATCCTCTTGCATTTGCTTCTCTTGCTCCAGAAGCTCCTCAGCTTTCCTAGCAGCTATCTTCTTGTAATGGGCTTCAAAATAGGCCCTTTTCTGAGCCACTGAACCAGGCGTAGCACACTTCTCAACTTCTTCCAAGTACTTGTTTGGTGAGAATGTTGACCATTTCTCCCAAGACAGTGAATCATTCTCGAACCTACCGAACGAAACCGACACTTCCAGATCAGGATTTGAAGAATTTGAAGCAGCTGCCTCTCCCACCTGTTTTATTCAACAGAAAAAAACCAAAAATCCAAAAGCATATTCTGAAGCAAGAACAGAGTGACTACAAACCAGCAAATCTAGCAATCATATATTTTGAATCAATCAGCAACCCACAAAACATAGGGCTCAAAAGACAATAATAGCAAACAAATTATACAGATGGGTCGCTTTTTTTATCAAATCTAGGGACAAAAAAGTGTACCTCAGCAGCATCATTTGCGAAATCTACTATTGATTCACCCATTAGCTCTGCAAGGAAGGGGTTCAAATGTTGAGCTACCAGCGAGCTACACAGCAGGACACAAACTGTGGGGCTTTGACTAGCATGGGGGCATATCACCAATCTATTGGATCACGCAAGAAAAATATACCAAGAGTAAGAAAAACCAGAATGGGGACAAAAAGAAAAAGACTTTAAAATTGCAAGAAGAAAAGAATTTTAGAAATAAATAAAAAAACAAAAAAACATGTCCATGTGTTCTCCTCTGCACCTTTTCTAGAGTAGCATTATCACTTTACCTTTTCCACTGTTTCTAGCACTTCTGGGAACTCCTACAATGATAAAGCCAATCAATCATCAAAACAAGACAATTGTGTGAGAGAAAATTAAAAAAGAAAGCTAAAGGCTCAAAGCTGGAGATGACCCACAATATGTTTCCAAAAAAGATTTGGCTTTTACTTGCACCATTCTGAAATGTAAAGGCTCTTTCTCAGTCTCAAGTACATGATGAATTGATGACTGGAAATTTGGAAATCAAAAACACACAGCACATACATAATGTCAAAATGGAAGTATAATTAATAGGAAAATAGAGATTAGTTGGGTTATTATGAGGGTTCAACAACAAATTAGAGTGGCCTTATTGAATAAACAAAGATTAATACGGTCAATCTTAACAAACTTATAATAATTTTTTTGGTGGGAAAAAAGTAGTAATGATGATACCTGTGGAAATTTCTCCTTTCAGGGCTTCAGAGAGACACCAAGAAGTTGAAGACAGTGATCAGATGGGGCATGAAAATATGGTTGATGGACCACTTTAGAGTGCACTACAGTAAACAAAGACATGATAGTGAAAGCTACATGTGACAGGTTTCCAAGCCTCTAATCTAAGATCTAAAATTAATAATTATCTTAGCTACATGGGCTGCACGTGGTCCCTACCCCTATTCAATTTTCGATTGGTCGTTGAACCAAACTATACAAAGAGGACAATGCACAAAACAAGAGTAAAACGACGTCGTTTGAAGAGACAACTTGTGAACATATGGGCCCAAGGGGCAAGCCCAACGAACCTACTGATAGCAAAATCACAACAATCTGCATGATTGAGCCTTTCTGGGCTTTATCTCTCCTTTAACTTGCCTTGTGATTTTCCTCCTCTATTGCCCTCTAAGCTACTCAATCATCTTCCCCTCAATTAACCACTAATTTTGCTAAGCATCATTTTCTCTATATATATTGCTCCAAACTTTTGTTACTGGAAACCACACAGCCAAAATGAGAATCAATTCTTCCTTTGTCCAATTATTTCTCACCCTAGCTCTTCTATTGGGCCAGGGCAAACCCGACCCGGATCCGCTTCAGGATTACTGCGTAGCAGATACAAATATTCCCCAGTCATTTTACCTCAATGGTGCACCCTGCATTAATCCAAAGCTAGCAGCCTCATCCCATTTCACCACATCTGCCCTATCCAAGCCAGGCAACCCAAAAGCAAACCCTTTCGGGTTCAACGCCACCCTAACGAACACACTTAACCTACCCGGGATCAACACATTGGGCCTGACCATGGCCCGGGTTGACATAGCAGCCAATGGGATTGTGCCTCCACATTTGCACCCAAGGGCCTCAGAAGTCGTGATCTGCCTCAAAGGGCTCCTTCTTGTGGGCTTTGTGGACACCTCTAACCGTGTGTTTACCCAGCAACTAAAGGCTGGTGAGTCATATGTGTTCCCAAAGGGCCTCATTCATTTTGTGTACAACTACGACTCCGTGAACCCAGCACTGGCCTTGGCCGGGTTCAGTAGCCAGAACCCTGGTGTACAGATTGTTTCACTTGCCACCTTCACTTCAAAGCCTTCAATCCCAGTTGAGATATTGAAGAAAGCTTTTCAAATTAGTGACGTGGACGTTGCCAGGATTCGAAGGAACTTGGGAGGTTGAATTATTATATATTGTACATGTTGCCTTTGCATATATGGCTGCGAGGAAAGTGGAAAGTTTAGGTTAGGTTTTCACATAAATACAGATGCCAACGGTCACATATATATGCCTACTATATAATATATTATATATTGTAATTGTTTGAAGAAACAATACATAAGCATTGTTTTTCAGTCCACACACACACACACACACACATATATATATATATATATATATATATATATATATATATATATAATTGATGGAAAATATGAAGCATGTGTAGAAATTGAAAGAATAAAGTGATTGGATCCCAGCTCATTTACTCAGTGCAAGTTGCAATTGTAGTTATAAAAAAAAAACAATTGGTTTTATTGTGCACCTCTTCGCTGGCACGAAAACAAGAAAGGGGTTCTTTTCCCCTATGTTTGGTACCCACTACATTTTTGTCAGCACTTGTCAGTCACTTGCAAAATAAACTTGGCTAAAAAGAAACTTTCTGGTAATAACTTGATTCTTAGCAGTAAAAAAGGTCAATCCTTTTATTTTTATTTAAATAAGTTATAATCTAAAGTATAAAAGAAGGGAGGGATTTCTCACATCACACATACTGGTGTGCAAGTCAATGTCGTTTTTATTTAAATGAGCTAGACCTCATTGACAAAACCCTAAACCTTGAAGCAAGTTTGGTTTTGTTAAGCTAAAAGAGTTGGATGGAAAAAGTCCAATTTGAAGAATAGAAGTTTCAACTAACGATGTTCTTAGGAAATTTAGGGAATTTGGCAGTAGCTTATTGGCGTCTCTCTCTCTCGGCATCATGACATGAATACGTGGTACACAAATTTGCAAAAGCCTCCCAAACCACCCATTTTAATATCCTGTGTTGACGCACATCTTCCACCAGAAACCGAATTAATAAAAATATATCATCTTTATGTTAGTATAAATTAAAATTATGAGTTGTACAAATACAAACTATATAAAAATTGGAATTATAATTGGGTTCAAAATAACAAAGAGTTTTGTGTTGTGTCAGGCTGTGACGCTCCCAACCAAGACAGGTCCGTGAACCCCCCCTCCCCCTTCACTGTAAACATTTTTACTATCTTCTTCGTTCTCATTCATTTTCTTGGGGTCACTTTCAAATTTGCAATAATGGCAATAATGGCGAGTCAGTGAAAGGGAAGAGCATACACCAAAAACACAGCCTGTAAATAATTAAGATGAACAAAAATAAAAGAACGGAACTTGAAATGAAAGAAGCAAGAACAAGTGTATGATATTCCTCCCTCTTGAGACCCAGATTACATACAAAGAAATCATTCAATCGCCAAAATGGTTCCAAGAATTGGAACCTCCAAAATAGGAATTGAATTGAATCTGTCTCATATATGTGAAGCACCAAGAAAATTCAGAAACAAGAAACCACTGAAGAAGAAGACCCATGAATTTTCTCTAACAATTTCACCTAAACTTCAACCAATCTGTACATGGCTGGCCCTATGGCTATCAAAAGAATCGAATCTCTGAACAATGTATGAAAGAATCATAACCCCGCCTCATGACAAATAGCTGGAAAACCCAATCAATGTAGAACCAGAAATCGACGATAAAGCTTGGAACTTTGCTGCGTTGTAATGACGGAGTGGCTTGTAAAGATCATAAGGCTCCCAAAGATGGTCAAGCGGACAAGGGTTCTTGGATTCAAGCCTAACCCATGGCTTGCCTTTGCCACTCCAATGTAGCAAACTCACTGGACCAGGGTGAAGAGACCTGCAGCTCCCTCTGACATTGTCTCCGCCAAGCCCGTGCTGGTTCCACCTGTGGTCTATGGCCTCCACGTTCCCGGCAAACACCAGCAAAAATGGTGGCAAAGAACCCAAATCGTAAATCCTTCTCTTTCTCTGCAACTCCATCCAGTTCTCAATCCTCTTTCTGTAATTTCCCTGTCTCCACCTCACCAAGTCCATCACCATCACCCCAGTGTTGAAGTAGCAGGGCTTTCTTGAGGAAAAGACCCGGGAAAGAACCGGGTCGGACCAGAACCCGTCGGTGAAATACTTAGTGAAGTTGGCGTGGCAGTACTCCGGGGCTCCGATGACCCGCGACCCGGAGAGCGAAATGTTCCAGAGCTTGTGAATGTCGTCGACCACCAGCACATCCGAGTCCAAGTAAATGACCCGGTCCACGCACCGCCCCAAAATATCGCCCAGGTAATTTCTGGCGTAGTTGAGCGGGTTCTCGAGCGCCTGCCGAATCGAAGACGAGATGAGATTAATGACGGTGTCTTCCCGGAAGATGTAGACCTTGAAATTGAGGGAGGGGAAGGTGGATCGGACGAGTTGGGTCAGGACCCGTGGACTCGCCGGGTCGAACTCGGCGGCGATGAAGTGGAAGAAGACGTTCTCGGGGCAAGAAGCGTGCTTGAGAACCGAGTGTACGGCAGCTACGGAGCCTCTGAGATACTCAGAGTCGAGAGTCATGGCGATGTGGACCAGGGAAGGGTCGCAGGAGGACACCATTTCCTTGTTCATCGAAACGGCGCAGTGTGCTCCGTTACGGTAGTCCGGCGCCTCAGAGAATCGCGCCCAGGCGGCGGAGGCGAGTTCGAAGGCATCTCCGCCGTCGATCGCCCTGGTCGGGAAGGAGCGAATCCCGATGCAGAACGGAGGGAAGAGGAGAGAAATAGTGAGGACGAACAAAACGGCGGCGTATAGCCGGAATGGGAGCATTGCTCGCCGCTTTGGGAGGACAAAATGGGATTTGTTTGTTGTGTTTTCTTCTTCTTCTTCTTCTTTTTCCTTTTTCTTTTTCTTTTTTCTTTTTTGGGTGGAGAAAATGAATGTTGTAACAGCAATGGTGGGGTGGGTGGGTGTGTGTGTGTGTCTGGGTGTCTGGGTGTGGAGATAGTTATTATAGAGAGAGAGGAAAGAGACGGTTGTGGAGATTTGCCATTTATATATTAACTAATTAAGCAAAACAAATTAATAATTAATAAGAAAGGTCAAATGCAATCAAATCATAATGTGAAAATAAGGAAAAAAAACAAACAAAAAAGGAAAGAAAAAAGCCAGACACGCTTTTTGTTGCAAAAATGCGTTTCGAAAGAAAAAAACGAAACGCGGAAACAGAGACAGAAGAACGGGTTCGAGAAGGAGGAAGGAAGCATCTCCTCCTCTCTCCGTTTTTCTCTCTGTTTTTTTTTTTCCATGATTTAACTCTCAAACCGCTGCTATATAGTATAGATTTCTGGTTTTAAAAAAACGACGTCGAAACTGTATATTAATGATGCTAAAGATTATCCATAATTTAAAAAATTCATAATTACAAATTTATAATTATTTTTATTTTTCAATCTTTATACAATTCTATCCTTGAATCAAAAATCAAAAAATAATATTTAAAAATGGTTATTAGATCAAAGCTATCCACTAAATAAAAGGTATTGTGGGAATATTTGTAACTGGGTTAAATTAGGTAACAATAGCACCGTACGTACATGGAAATTATTTGGAAAAGTGTGTGCATAAGTGATGAATGTAAACTTTCAAATTAGGATTAGGGTTGCGCTAATGAAATTAATTTCCATATGTCTAACAACCCTCAGTTTTGTTCCAATTTGCAGAAGAAGAACAAGGGGTTGGGATTTTGATTTAATATTAATGGGGATGCTAAATATAAATAAATTAAAACTAAATTTAACATATAAAAGGGATGCAGATTGATTTCATAAATGCATTATTGAAAACTTCAATGTCAAAATTAATACTCATTTAACTCTCTCTCTCTCTCTCTCTCTCTCCTACCGCATCTCCAGAATCACAAGTGTTTTCCTTGTCACCACCACCAAACAAGCCTTAATTCTCATTCAATACCGATTGATCGTGTGGACAACTGAACATTAATTTTAACGATTATTCTTCTACTTTTAAATAAATTCATACACTCACAATAAGACTAGCAAAAACCAACTTGCCATTGAAGTCATTATGAATGTGTACCGTTATTGAGGGCTCGTTAGGGAGTGCTTCTTTAGGAAGTACTTCTGCTCATAAGCGCTTATAACAAAAGCACTTTTATTATAAAAATCTTGAATTTTCATAAAAAATTAAAGTACTTAGTGGAAAAGTAGGTGGGAGTGCTTCCTGAAGAAGTACATAGTAGGTGCTTATTCAGGAAGCGCTTCTAAATTTTTCTGTCAAACGCTGTCAGAAGCGCTTTTAGTTATCAGAAAGCGCTTTTGGCTCTTCCAGAAGCACTCCCAAACGAGCCCGATATTTATGTGAGTTGAATACGAGACTTCGTCCAACCAAATGTAAAGAAATACCACCATACGAAAGATTAGTTGATATTATATTATATTTATTTATTTGACAACTAAGCGAAGGAGAAAATACCTTGTAAACAAAAAAAACTATGAAAAGAAAGATAGAAACGAAGTGCCGGGTCAGAGAAAGCAGCAAAAGACAGCTCAGCAACATGGGCGAGGCAATCAGGTACCTTTTTTTGTTGTGGCAAATTTGGGACAAAGCTTTATATTCTTCGCCTCCACTAACCAAATGCCAGCTGTTTACTGATGCTGTTGGCGGCTGGCAATAAGCATCTCTTCTCTGCCTCTGCCTCTTTCGCTTATGCCCCACGTGCCCCAAGTTCTCCACTGCCTAATAATAAGTAACAAGTGCAGTTTCTGTTTCTCCTTTTTTCGTTTTATTAAACGCACGCAAATATATATATATAGTCAAATTAAGATTATTTAATTTTCAAACGGTATTGTGATTAAAATAAAGTCTTAATATCACAAAAGGTTCTTAGTGCCCGTTTGGCATTGCTTATTTGGGGTGATAAGTGATTTTTAAAAAATTTTGAGAAGTCCAGCCCGTTTGGTAAACTGTGAGAAAATCACTTATTGTTAAAAATTGCTGTGAGAGAAAGCTATAAGGGAAAGCAGCTAATGAGGTGCTTTCATTTTCTGATTATGCAGGAATCAGTTTTGAAGAGACGCTGAGTTTAATGATTATGCCACAATCATTTTCTGATTATGAGGAAATCAATACCAACAACACTTTTAACAAAAATTTTACCAAACGCCAAACTGCTTTCCCTCACAGCTGATTTCTCTCACAGCAAATCTGACAGTGATTATTTTCACAGCACAGCAATGCCAAACTGGCCCTTAAGGTTTACGAAATTATCAAATTATATCTTTATTTATTTTTTTTATATCACTCGTGGTTCTCAATTTTGGTTTTCTTTTTTAAATTATTTATAAATGAAAAAACCATTTATAGAAGGATTTTAATCTTGAGGACCATTTATGAACCTTAAACTCTTAGTTTTTTTATTTTAAAATTGTATGAATTTTAAATTATTTATAAAAAAAACTCCATTAGTTTGTTAATATGTCATATATATGGAGCCCACATCTACAATAATATAGTGTAACATGTATTTAAAATATAATTTATATTTTAAAATTAAAAATTAAAAAAATTTGAAGGGACCATTTGTGATAGATGCGTGAACCTCAGGATGTTTTGTAATATATATGTCACATCAGCAAACTAACGGAGTTTTTGACGAAACTTAACAGCAGAGACCATTTGTGATCACACATAATAACTTTGAGGATCACGAATGATACAAAAACAAAACATAAAAAATGCAATTTGATAGTTTCGTAAACCTTATAGACGTTTTGCGATAATAAACGTAAAATAAAATTTCTCAAACGGTATGGAATGTTATATTTTTTCACATTACTACTCTAGTCTAGACTGTGTATTTTTCTTTATTGTGAAGGATAATTCACGTCTAACGTGTTATGTTGGTCGACTATGTATTTGACATGATAAATAATTAATATTATAATTTGACAGTGTCAAGCATCTCTTCACTAGAACCTGTACCCTTTGTTTTATTCATGAACCTAAGGTGTGATTAATAATTTCCACCCACCATGATCCATGATCCATGACCTGCATTTTTACCTAGTCAAGAGAAGACCACATCAAACATCATTTTCATGCATCCTACATATTCTTTAACTTATTTATTTATTTATTTTTCGATGGCAACAGATCGCTAACATTGGTCTATATATATATGTTTGTTTTTATTTATTTATTTATTTACATAGACGACAGATTCTATAGACTATAAATTATACCTCAATCAAATTCATATGATATAGTGACAAATGAATGCATGCCAAGTATGATATAACAATTGATGTGACAATTCCAAGTACAAATTTCCTCTTTAATATTTAATACTTTATTAAATAGTTAGCTGGAATGAGATGATTTGTTAGCCTTCTGACTGCTTATCACTAAATTGACATAAATTATGAATTACCGACACATGACAAATACATTTTTGCAATAAGAGGGTGTGACATGCCATTCCAGAAAAGCAATATATTAATCACTTTTATGTACAAAATTAAGACAAAAATGACATGATTTAGATGAAAGAAAATTAGTCTAATTGGATAATTCAGATATGCTAATTATTAGAAACACCAAAGTCGACGCCCAAAATAAGTAACTTCTTTACTTAGTTGAGTGGACGCCAAGAATTAGACAATTCTTTGCTTTGTGTTGCTCTAGAAGATTCCGTCTCCAACAATTATTGTATCAATTCTTTACTTTTATTTTAATGTCGCTCTCTTTTCACTTTCAATTTCAACCCTAAATAAATTTTTTATTTCCATGGATTCGTTCTTTATACGTGTCAAAAAGCATTGCTTGTGCTGCACAAAGAAGAAACCAGGAAATTCAATCAAAAAAGATGATGCCATGCTTAAAAGTTAAAACCATACTTAACGACTAAGCATTTGGTTCAAAATGACGTAATACTGCCCTACTATACAAGCAAGAAACACAATCAATTGATTCATATTTTGTAATATGTATGGCGGCGGTTTGTCCTATATTATAACTTGCTTCGTAAAGAAAACGGTACTTGGAGTTTTGTATGTTCGTACAAAATGAAGTCTTTTTGTATCTTCAAAGTCGTTGACCTAATAATATCGTATCATACAGTTTGACATATTGTTATACCTTACAATCAAGCACTTCACCTTATAATATCGTGTCAAAAATGACAAAATATATTTTTTGCGTGGTAACGTCTTAATTGTATAAAATTATATCAAACTATAAAAAGCAAAAAGGCTTAGGGTGGTATGAAGTCATATTCATAATCCATTGAATCGCAAGTTCGCTATGTATATATATAATTGTTTGTTTTTAGAAAAATGAAGCCATAATAATATAAATAGATGTGGAATGGGTCCGTGAACTCTTCAACCATAAAGCCAACAGGTATTTGTAATTTAAATATTGGAATTAGGTTGATTGAGATTCCGGGAACCATCCAACTTGTTTTAATCAAACTCCTCCTCCCTGTCCTGGCTAATTAATAACTTATCAAAAACTATTTTGTCTCCTCCTGGCTAATTAATAACTTATCAAAAGCTAATTTGTTTTCTAGAAAAACAGTATTTTTTATTTTTTTGGTTTGTGTTTTGAGGGTTTTAGTACGAGTAACAGTTTTAACTGTCATTTTAACAAAACAAATCCAGAAAGCTTTTGAAAATATGCTTTTACCTGATAAAGGTTTGCCTAAAGTGATGAGGTTGTGGTTTTGGAATGGGATTCTCCTCTCTCAAGATAAAACAAAAATTAGTGTCATAACAAATCACAATTAGCTGCTGCTGGACCCTGCAAACTCCAATATTATCCAGATGTCTGCTTTGGTTACACGATTGATGATCTAGAAAGCCAAATCAGACGGTCAGGATTGGTGTGGAAAATCGCCAAGTCAGAGTATGGACTGTACAGTAGTAACAGTAGTAGAGTGGATGAAATGAAAGGATAATTGAGTGCACGTGTGGGAGGTAGGTTTTTAAGTTAATTAATTAAAGATTAAAGAAAAATGGAAGGTGGGGAAGTTTGGTGGCAAAAGTGGGGGATTGCATTGGATACTCTGAGCCTCTGACGGTGGCCACAGCACTCAACCACAATTGAATGATGCAACAACCACAAACCACCAGGAGTTGGAACTGGGACAGATGAACGGTGCCGTTTGTACACATTCACATCACATGTGACTTTTCCAATCTACCACGTGGATATATGCAATGCAAACAAAGCCATCGTCATTCTCATTCCTCACCAAACAATGAAAGAAAGAAGAAAAAAATTTCTGAGTGTTGTGTTTTTTTCTTGCTCGCCCGTGAAACAAGCGTGTTTCATGCTCTGCTCTTTCTTTCTTGAGAGAGAGAGAGAGAGTTCACAGATTTCATTCATATCGGGGGATCCATTTGTTTGTTGTTACGTAAAGGACTTGAGATTTTTCAATTTGGCATGAACAAGTGGCGACCGCTGCAAAAATGGTGTTACTTTCGTTTCTGGTCCACGGCAGTTGTCTTCTTCTTGTGATTTCGATTCGTTTCTGGTGCACGGCAATTGTTGTGTGCTGCTGCCTTTTGGACCACCATCGATATAATAGGCAGGCACAACACAAGAGAGAAGGTATGTTCTCAATACACGTGTAAAGTTCGGCTGCCCAAGATCATTTATCAAATCCTTTACAAATAAATAAAAGAAAGAAAAATAGCAAAGATAGCAAGAAAATAAACTGGGAATTAATTGGATGATCAAGCATCACGTAGACGACTTTAACAAAGTTATAAATAAATAAAAACGGAATGACCAATATAATCATAGATTACTTAGCAAACCATCTTCTTACGAACAATTTCGTTGCGATTTTAGATTTAAGAAAATAATTTAGAACTTTTTTAGTCCAACTACAGGCAATATAGTTGTAACTCAAGAGCAGGTGGAAATGAGATGAACAAAACTTTGAAAGTAAACAGAACTGCCCTGCAAATACCTAATCCAATAATTGTACGGCATGTAATGCCAGTTAATAAGCTTCAATTACAACTGGGAGAAACACGAAATCAAATGTCAAAAAGGCATCCAACATCCAACGGCATTGAGCAGAAACATAACTGAGGGAAAACATGCAGATTTCCCCTGAGCAACTGGGTAATATTTTCATAAACCTCTCAAGTCTCGAGATCAACTACATTGCTTGCACGCAACGAGTCAGCCTCTGAATACTTGTGAGAAGAATCAAAATCCTATACAAAAAAGAAGGTGAACATCAAAATATATAGCCGGGAAGGGATGGCCATCTTAAATCGAACCATTTATTGTTTTTTTTTCTTTTCCAGGAAATTGGAAGGTGTGGTTCATTTATGAGAACAAAGGGACCTTCAGGTTTGAGGGAGGGAACAGTCATTGGTCATCGGCAACTTTCCACTCTAGATTCATGGAAGCACAGTTCTGACTTCTTTTCTATCTGCTCCAAATGACTGCAATAAAACATTTATCAGTGAGAAAGAACGAAGTAGTAGAGTAAGCAATGCATAAAAGTGACCGCATTACATGTGAGAATTTAGCTGCAACTGCGGTAAGGAAGAAAGTAAGAAAATCTTCCAGTGGGAAAGAAAGAATTAGTAGAGTAAGCAATACATCATGCACCCAAATCAAGTGATACCAATCAGCTACCAAGCCAAGCAAATTTTAAATCTACCGTAAAAATACTAATCTTGACCTGACCCACCATTCAATAAACTTGAAGTCACCCAAAAGAATAGCAATTATCTTTTTTATGTCTATTTTCTTTATTGTAGAGTCATTTGATCAGTCTTTCAAAGCATACCCTCAACTTCTTGAAAATTTGTTAGGGAGGGTGAGAGAGGGGGGAAGGGGGTGTGATCACAGAGAGAACGGTTCTTGAGAAAACAGGGGTAAATAAAGGGGCAAGCCAGAATTTATCCTATCAAAACCATGTCCATGTGGACAGATGACTATTTTACAATACATATGTGGGTGGGGTTAGTTTTGTCAGGTTTTCACAACCAAAAACCGGCACACAACTTGACCTATTATATGTATTTCTTTTTAGCACGTCAACCATAACATTTGCAGAATCTAAACCGAGGAAGCAAATGCAGGCTAGATCCGATGAAGTTATCTTTACTCTCACCAAGTACATCATCTAAGATATGGTTACAATTTCAATGCATAACTTCTGTATGAAAACTTTTCTCAAGTTTTTTACCAGTTACAAAAAGGAGAACAAGTTCCAAAAGCTTTTTAAGTTTCTTATGTTACGATTCCAATTTCTATAATTTGCAGGAATGTAATCTATACTGCTCCAATGATCATGATCTCGCTTTCACCTAATAGACGTTGGACATAGATGATCAAAATATTTTTATACCCAGGGAAAACTAATACCAGACTTTTAAGATATGATTTATAAATATAAGTAACACATAATCACACTTGTATTGGTTAGCATCAGATACCCATCCAAAGCAGTAGTCTCTACAGGCAGTAACTAAAGAAGACAGAAGCTTCTGTTTACTGCCCATAGTTATACAACATAGATAATGAACATCGTGTGCGTGTCTGTGTGTTGCTGTACACAAGGGAGCAAATATTACCTCAGCCCCATAGCCTTTCACATAGATATTTGTGAAGAGTTCGGAGGGTTCTGGCATTGGGCTTTCCTGGAAACAGGAACAAACATCAAAAACAGGGTCACTGAACAATATCCAGTCACAATACCTATTGTAAAAGCTAAAGAGAGGTTAGATGGCTACATGCATTCAGTTAAAATTTACAAAAATAAAAAGAGAGTTTATGAAATCAAATGACCACCACATAAAGTTTCTTACTTTGGCTTTAGCAATGGCTTCATCAACTTCTTTCCTCACTTCCTTCTCAATATCCTGAAAGAAAAGAAAAGAAAAGGATAAATACATATCAGTTTTCTCAGACCCCCCCAGCATCAATAAGAGAGACATGAATGAGACCATATTCTAAAATTTTCCCTCAGTTATGAAAATAATTATTCAACAAAATAGAAATGACAGTAGATAGATACAATACAGAAACCCCCTTAGTTGAAGAATATACCTTTAGCTCCTTCTCAGTTGCTAGATCGTGAGCAAATATCAGCTTCCTTATTCTTTCAATTGGGTCACGCTCCTAAATCATATAACCAAGTAAAATTATAAAAAGACACCTTTATGAAATTGTGGCATAATCTCCAAAATAAGTAAAGGGAACAAGGTTTGGAACACATAACAAACCTGTCTCACGCCAGAAATCTCATCACGTGTACGGTAGGTGCTCCCAGGATCAGACATGGAGTGCCCATGGTACCTGTAAGTGTCCATTTCAAGAATCTGACCACCAGAAGCAAGAAGACTTGTCAGGCAACAAGTATCATGTAGAGCGACAACAAATTACACAATTATAACAAGTCTGCAAGTCAGAGCCAGAAAAGTTGGAAAAATATCGCATGACTTCACATATCACACATAACCAGACCATTTCAAAGGGCCCAAGTAATCCTGAAGGGCTAAAAACTTGATCTAACCCACAGCCTGGTTCTGAACGAAGGTATTCATCAATGAAGCACATCGTGCTTCTCTTAACTACTGCAATGATGTTGAATTGAAAAAAGGGAGGAATTTTTTTCCATTTAGTCTAATACTTGGACCAAAATTTCACATCCTTTGTCATTTGCAAAGCATTCTATTTCTCTTTCCTTTCACCGATGGCATACAAATGCTGCAAAGGAAACTCTTGAAATAGAAACTGCATTGCTTACCCAACAAACTACTAGGGTCCATACAACTGTATACCCAAGTTTATACTAGAATTCTAAACGATCATGTATCAAATTCCTGAAGGGGTGCTATTAGAGTTGCAATTCCTAGAAATAAGAGAATAGCTCAAACAATTACTGGTCAGAACTGCCCCTGGAATAGAGCTAAGACAATTTCCCTAGGGACATGATTAATTCATAGACCACAACTTGATCTCTCATTGTAGCTTCAATCTACTATACTAATAGCATACTCTAGCAGCTATAGCATAAACTGCATACAATTGCAATCACAATGCAATTAGTAGATCGCCTGCAAAAATTCATTTGGCCTACCTACCAACAATCATGTTTTTCTTTTATATGTGGAACTGTGAGCCAAATCGACAGAAGATTTGTTAAGGCAATCCATGTTGCTATAATTTGCTATTAGTAACAAATGGAGAAATAACTCACAATGGGTCCATTCTTCAAAGCATGCTCCTTAGCAAATTTGCACGCCTGCTTTACTGCAAATACATCCATGCCATCTACCTGAAGATTGATCACAAACCATTAGCCAAATGAAAACAAATTAATACTAGAAATTATCACCTATAATGTTTCTACCATTATAATTCGAGCGATAGAATCAATTCAGTGTATACAGCTACCATGTTTTTACCAATCACACAACCATCATTTCTTAACGTAGCTAAACTTCAAAGCAAATACATAAGCAGTAACCAATGAAATGCAACAAGATTGTATCCGACCTTCAAGCCAGGAACATAATCTCCACGCTTGTAGTATGATGGACTCTTCGCTGCTCTCCACTCTGCCGTACCCATTCCATCTGTGTCAAACGCACGCCCAAATCATTCAAAATGTGTAATTAATTTTGTTTCTTATCATTAGAAAAACCAAGAAGAAACAATTCTTCCACTACTTACAGTGATTATTCTCACAGACCAAAATGGCAGGTAGATCCCAAAGCGCAGAAATATTAAGCGCCTCGAACAACTGGCCCTGATTGGCCGCACCGTCGCCATACAGAGCAAACGTCACCGTTTCATCCTTGGAGTATTTCTGCCCAAAAGCCAAGCCACATCCCAGCGGAACCTGAGCCCCAACAATACCGTGACCGCCATAGAACCCAGCGTCCTTTTTGTAAAAATGCATAGACCCACCTTTCCCCTTAGAGCAGCCACCCTGGCGGCCCATGAGCTCGGAGAAAATCTGCAGGAGGGTCCCGCCGCGGCCGAGGAAGGTGCAGTGGTCGCGGTACGCGGTTATGATGCAGTCCTTTTTGGTAATTGCGGCCTCCATGCCGATGGCGACGGCCTCCTGGCCGTCGTATAGGTGGCAAAACCCTCGGATGAGCTTGGCCTTGTAGAGCGAGTCGGCGGCGATCTCCATCCGGCGCATCAACGCCATGTCGCGGAAGAACGTCAGGAGCTCTTTGGGCGTGGTGTCGACGGTACGGGACGGCACGTCGCACCTGTGGGAGGTGAAGGGGACAGATGTCTCGATCGTGAGGGTGGTGGAGTCATCAGCGGCGGATGAGATCGGACGGCGGAGAGATGGGGTGAAGGATAGGGCGGAGGTGAGGGGTTTGAGGAGATTGGATCCGGAGGATGAGGAGGAGGCGAGGCGGGATAGAGCCATCTCTGACCGTTGGATCGTTTTCCGGCTGTGTGGGATGCGAGCTGAGACTGGTGAAAGGAGGGTTTGCGGAAGAGCGGGGTGGGGGGGATGTTTGGTAGGAAAGTATTAGAAAGGAATCGAAAATGTTTTAATTATTAAATAATTAAAAAATTGTCTTAGTTGGGTATTGTCGTTATTTTGTGGCGGAGTGATATCTTTGACTTAATAATAGTTTTTATTTCCCCCAAAATTTGTGTTCCCTTCTTACTTGTGCAGCTGTGTCTTCCTCTCTCTAATTTTTTTTTCTTAATTTCACTGAACACAAAAATAAATTGTGTGCATATGTTTGACTCTAAATTTCCGTACTAACGCTAGAAATGCCATTTTGGGGTTTGGTGGAAGTAAGCAAAGATGTGCTGCATGTTGTTTGGTGGGTGCACAATTATATGCCTACAAATTTTGGTGGCTGGGTGCGGTCCCTTTTCTTGTTCTTTTCGCCAATATCTTACACCAAGTTTTTTAATATACAAATGAATCATGATGGCCTTCTTAGCTCAAAAAGTATTTTAGATTTAATATACATATGATATGATGCACAATAAGCTCTCGAAAGTAAACAAATAAAATTACATAGAAAAAAAGGTCAAGGTCCATGAATTTATACCCGAATTTTATTTTAATTATCAAACTAATTTTCGTACTGTTTTAATTATTTTCATTCATGTCAATTTAGTCCTTTCGTCTCATTATGTAAATTTGGGCACAAACATTTTCTCAAACGCCCTACCCATATCTATTCTACCCGAAATTGACCTATACATCCCATTTCCTTCAAATTGAAACCTAACTCACTAAAATCTCCAAAAGGCCCAAATTCGAACCCTAACCCAACAATAAAACCTAATTTTGCCTCTAATTGCTTAAGAATGAACTCAAACGTTGAATTTACCTCTAAAAAGCACGTCACATGATTAAATTTGATGTAATGATTGAATTGCACGAATGAGAGAATTGAATGACCAAAATAGCACGAGTTTTTGTTAAAAAATTAAAATGAAAATTAGATATAACAAAAGTTGAAACCCAAAACTAAAAAATTTATTTCATCCTTATTTTTCTTACAAATAAGAATGAGAGCCCAATAGAGGCCCTGGTCATCGATTATTGGGCCCAACTTGTGTACCTACTTAACTAGTTTAGAAATGAAATCTACACGTCAACAGCACCTACTTTGAACATCCCGGTCCAAATCAACAGTAACGAACAAATTGTTCAATTCAAATCAACGGTACTTTAATCCAAAACAGTTACGCAACGGAAGCGACGTCGCATCGTCACTGTCCTGTCCGCTCTCAAAATATCACAATAAAAAACGATAAGCCCACAACTGAGCTGGAGCTGGGGTGCCCAAAAATCTCTCCCGCCATGGACACTCTCTCTATCCTCACACCTCCTCATACCTTCACGCGCCTCCTCTCTCTCAAACGCTCTTCTTATCCTCTGCTTCACCATCTCCCCAAAACCACCCAAGCCCTAGGGTTTTGTTCCCCCAAATCACCTCCTACATATTCTCCAAGCTCACTGCGTTTTCGAGTCACTTTCCAATCCCCAAGCTCAGCCTTCCCTGCAAAATCTCAACTCTCCGATGCCGACGAAGAAGAAGACGAAGACGAGTACGAAGAGGAGGACGACGACGAAGACGTGGCGGCGGATGAGTATGACGACGTTCCCGACGATATTATGTCGGACGGACTCGAACAGAGCGACGATGAAATCGATACTTCAATGGCGGCCGCAGAGCCGTCTACTCGGCCCGAGGAGTTCAAGTGGCAGAGAGTGGAGAAGCTGTGCGGCGAAGTTAAAGTGTTCGGCGAGGAAATGATAGATGACGAAGAGCTCGCTTCTATCTACGATTTCCGAATCGATAAATTTCAGGTGAGTTTCAATTTCGAATACACCATTGAAGATTTTGTGAATCGTATGAATTCTGAATTACATTTTCTTTTATTAATTTTGGATAGAGATTAGCGATACAAGCATTCTTGAGAGGTTCGTCCGTGGTGGTATCGGCACCCACGAGCAGTGGAAAGACTCTGATAGCAGAAGCTGCTGCCGTTGCAACCGTAGCCAGAGGAAGGAGATTGTTTTACACAACTCCGCTGAAGGCCTTGTCCAATCAGAAGTTTCGAGAATTTCGGTATGCGATTCATATTACTCTGACAAGAAAAGAATATATACATTTCTTGGTGAAGTTTATGTAAAATTCTGAAGTAATTGGTCCTTGAAAATAGCAATGTAGGTGATGTACTTGTAAGTCATGATACGTTGAATTGAATTAGCTGATGCGTTGTTGTAATTTCAGTGAGACTTTTGGCGACGACAATGTCGGCCTTCTTACTGGAGATTCGGCAGTGAACAAAGATGCTCAGGTCTTAATTATGACCACAGAGATCTTGCGCAACATGTTGTATCAGAGGTATAAACAACTTATTTAATCAGTCCAAGTAGCAGTAGTTTATAGATTTATGTTCTTAGTTTTGCAGTTCAACTTCTGAGTTTATTCTTCGAATAAAGGATGGTATTTCAATTTAGCTTCTTAATGCAGCGTGGGAATGGCTTCTTCTGGGGATGGACTTTTTCATGTGGATGTTATTGTCCTGGATGAAGTTCATTATCTAAGTGACATGTACCGGGGTACTGTGTGGGAAGAAATCGTGAGTGCAATTTGTTTCCAGGAAACTGCTTCAATGCCAATGATATTGTCATAGTGTTTCGTTATATAATCTAAGAAATATTTCAGGTTATTTATTGCCCCAAAAAAGTTCAACTCATATGTTTGTCAGCAACAGTTGCAAATCCAGATGAATTGGCTGGTTGGATTGGTCAGGTATTTTGCTCCTTTGATGATTTAATGCTCTACATTCACTGAAGATATATTACATTTTGACACACAGTATTTCGCTCCTTTCATCCTGTTTCCAGATTCATGGTAAAACTGAATTGGTAACTTCATCAAGGCGTCCAGTACCATTGACTTGGCATTTCTCAACGAAGACTTCTTTGTTACCACTTCTTGATAAGACAGGAAAGCACATGAATAGGTACTTTGCTTCTCATTATGATTAGTTTTTGTTATTTTTATTGTATACTTAACTCTTAGTTTTTACCCAATCAAAATATCTTGGAGATTCTCTTCTGTTATACGAGTAGCAATGCCTTTCCATTTGACTTTCTTTTTCGAGAAAAGATTGGACGAGTTCAGCTTTATCTGATTTACATGGTTAAGCTTCATCAGAGTTGTTCTGCCCAACATTCTGTTGGTGGAAATTTAAGGTTTATCTTGCAATTACCATGAAGATTTCTTAGAGGCTCTGCCAATATAGGACCATCTATTAATATTTAAAGTTTACGTTTTCTTTGAATGGAACAGGAGGTTGTCAGTCAATTATCTTCAACTTAATGCTTCAGGAACAAAATCTTACAAAGATGATGGATCTAGAAGGAGGAGTTCAAGAAGACGTGCAAGTGAGATGAGCTATGATGACAGTACTGGTAACATGTCTAGACGACCACTTTCAAAGAATGACATCAACTTAATACACCGTTCGCAAGTATGATTCATGCATTAATCTTGTGAGACAAATACAAAAGCAAGCCTTGTTTTCGTTTTTGTTTGGTTTTGCTAGGGACACTCTGATTGAATAAGGATGTTATGTACCTGACCTGTGAGATCAGTGTTCCATAAATGATTGGCCAATAAATTTGACCATCTTAATTTTTTTTCCGTTTCATTTTGCGCTTTAGGTACCTCAAATTACTGATACATTATGGCACCTTAAGTCTCGAGATATGCTGCCAGCAATATGGTTTATTTTTAGCAGAAAAGGATGTGATGCCGCTGTTCAGTATGTTCAAGATAACAATCTCTTGGATGACTGTGAGATGAGTGAGGTTCAACTAGCCTTGAAGAGGTTCCGCATTAAGTATCCTGATGCTATCAGGGAGACTGCTGTGAAGGGTTTACTGCAAGGGGTTGCTGCACATCATGCTGGCTGTCTACCTTTATGGAAATCATTCATAGAAGAGCTGTTTCAGCGAGGACTTGTTAAGGTTGTCTTTGCTACAGAAACACTTGCTGCAGGAATCAACATGCCTGCTAGGACAGCCATTATTGCATCCCTCAGCAAAGAAGCGACAGTGGACGTACCCAGTTAAGCCCAAATGAACTGTTTCAAATGGCTGGGCGTGCTGGACGTAGAGGGATTGATGAAAGGGGTCACGTAGTGCTTGTTCAAAGTCCTTATGAAGGTGCTGAAGCCTGTTGCAAGATTGTTTTTGCTGGACTTGAACCTTTGGTGTCCCAGTTTACAGCTTCATATGGAATGGTGTTAAATCTTCTTGCCGGTGCAAAAGTTACCCATAGATCAAAGGAATCCGATGATGCGGAAGATTCCCAATCAGGTCGAACTTTGGAAGAAGCTAGAAAGTTAGTCGAGCAAAGTTTTGGAAACTATGTTGGCAGCAATGTTATGCTTGCTGCAAAAGAGGAGCTTACTAGAATTCAGAAAGAAATTGAGATACTGACTTTGGAAATTAGCGATGATGCCATCGATAGAAAGAGCAGGAAGCTTCTATCTGGACCAGCATATAAAGAGATTGCAGATCTACAGGAAGAATTAAGAGCAGAGAAACGTCTAAGAACTGAACTTAGAAGAAGAATGGAATCTCAGAAACTATCTTCACTGAGACCCTTGTTAGAGCAGTTTGAAAATGGACACTTGCCCTTTTTGTGTCTGCAGTACAAGGATTCTGAAGGAGTTCAACACTCTATCCCGGCTGTGTATCTGGGAAGGTTGACTCATTCAGTGGTTCAAAGCTTAAGCACATGGTTTGTGCTGATGACGCTTTTGCACTAAATGCAGTAACCTCAGAGTTTGAATCAAATTTAGTTTTTGAACCATCATATTATGTGGCTCTTGGTTCAGATAATTCTTGGTATCTATTTACAGAAAAGTGGATTAAAACAGTTTATAAGACGGGCTTCCCAAATGTTGCTTTAGCTCTAGGAGATGCTTTGCCTCGGGAAATTATGAGTATGCTTCTGGATAAGACGGAACTGAAGTGGGAGAAGCTTGCTGAGTCTGAACTTGGTGGTTTTTGGAACATGGAAGGATCTCTCGAGACATGGTCTTGGAGTTTGAATGTTCCTGTCTTGAATAGTCTCTCTGAACATGATGAGCTTTTGCATAAGTCAGAAGCATACCATAACGCTGTAGAGCATTACAAAGATCAAAGAAATAAAGTTTCACGTCTGAAGAAGAAGATATCACGTACACAAGGTTTCAGAGAATACAAGAAAATTGTTGACATGGCCAAGTTTACAGAGGAAAAGATTAAACGCTTAAAGGGTAGATCAAGACGTTTGACTAATCGAATTGAGCAAATTGAACCCTCTGGTTGGAAGGAGTTCTTGCAGATCAGCAATGTCATACACGAGACTCGAGCATTGGATATTAATACTCATGTCATGTTTCCACTTGGCGTAACTGCAGCTGCCATTCGAGGAGAAAATGAACTCTGGCTTGCCATGGTTCTTCGAAATAAAATCCTAATAGATTTGAAGCCTCCGGAACTTGCTGCCGTCTGTGCAAGTTTAGTATCTGAAGGAATCAAAGTTCGTCCTTGGAAAAACAACAGCTACATATATGAACCTTCTAGTACAGTAGTCGACGTGGTCAACTTCTTGGATGAGCAGAGAAGCTCTTTTTTGCAGCTTCAAGAGAAGCATGGTGTGAACAAGCCTTGCTATTTGGACACCCAGTTTTCAGGTATGGTTGAAGCCTGGGTTTCTGGGTTGACCTGGAGGGAAATCATGATGGACTGTGCGATGGATGAGGGTGACTTAGCGCGGCTCCTACGACGAACAATCGATCTGCTAGTGCAAATTCCTAAGTTGCCTGACATTGACCCACTACTGCAAAGCAATGCGAAGATGGCGTCAAATATTATGGACCGTCCTCCCATAAGTGAGCTGGCTGGATGAATGACATTATATTCTAACAATATGAAATTTATAGACCAACAATTTCATAACATCATGTACTGTGCCTATTGGCCGTCCCAGAGCCAATCAAGCTCTTTCATTCTTTTTTCATCTGAAGAAAACAAGTTCAAAGTCGATATCTAAAACAAACAATAGGTAAAGTCTCCCAGAATGTAGTCTTGGGAGCATGATCTTTTATCAGCTGTAATTGTATCAGTAAAATTATCTTGTACAATCAATTCAGTTTCTACTGCTCATCATGTGGGGAGTATCCTTTATATATAATAAATAAATAAATAAGTTTTTAGGTTAGATTTTTTAAGAATTTCATTCCTATTGTTCGAGGAAAAATAGGTGGTAAGAAAGTAATTGTACAAATGATTAGTCTATTCTGAAGAATGCCCAAGTGAGTCTTTTGTTTTTCGGATTCACGAGTCGATATGGCTGTGTAGCAAAGCCAACCTAAACCCGATGTTTTTATTTTTATATGTTTTTGTAATTTTATAACACAATTGTTTCAAGCTTTAAGCTTATCATTGGTTCCATCACAACTGTTCATTGTCATTCAAATTTTACTGC
The DNA here is from genome assembly GCA_005406145.1 of Prunus yedoensis. Taxonomy (NCBI): domain Eukaryota; kingdom Viridiplantae; phylum Streptophyta; class Magnoliopsida; order Rosales; family Rosaceae; genus Prunus; species Prunus yedoensis. The sequence continues at coordinate 36,195 of BJCG01000890.1, forward strand.
ATTATTATGGATTTCCTCGACGGAGGGCTTAAAAGAATCAAACACTGCAAGGGCCCTCAGAGTGGATACCGCTCTCTGGCGAGAATGCCGGTAGGACTAATTTCAAATTTATAAAATAGTGTAGAGCCTTACAAGATTAAGATAATTAACAATCTCAATCCACGCATTGCAAATACTAAACAAAAATTACAGGATGTACAACTCGACAAATGGTACGATTATGCACGATCTGTACACAAATATCTCAAGAATTTTTCAAGAATTTTTCTTCTTTGAAGCCTCATTTCTCATTGACATTGACATACCTACGAACCAACAATTAGCATGGTGCAAAATAAATGTAAAAGCCAATATTTAACAATTGACGTTCATACGTACAGCAAGTAAAATCAGCCAGGCTATTTTAACGACCGAAACGTATAAGGGAAGTGTCCACTAAAAAATTAATACGCCAGAAATAAAATAAATTATAAAAGATTAAAAAAAATTATCGATGAATAAATTGAAATGTATCTCAAGTTTACAACACAAATTACCTATATTACATGAATGCGGCTCAAAGTGCCAACTCAAAGTATACACATTTCGAGCCGTATCCTCCTCAATGCTTTATTTGGTCGGAGAGACAGAACTACGAGAATACAAGGTAATACCACAAAAGCTTTTTTCGCTCACGGCGCCTCAAATTTTTCGAAATTTTCCAGCGCCAGGGTATGTAATGTGTGCAAAATGCTACTGCAGAACCGAAAGACAAATGTATTACAAAATAGTTATAAGGCTTCTCCTTTCATCTCAACATGTGAAGAAATTAAGTTTCGGCATTTAAACAAAAGCAATGAAATATTCTTTTTCCAATTGCATAGATGAAATGTCAAGTTCCGAGATTAAGAATCGAGACATTTATTTTTCCGTTAAATATCAACATCTTATATGCGTCTACTGCAAGCATGTGAGTGGAAGAAAAATTGGCATTAAAAACATGCAAGCAAAAGCAAAAACCAGATAAGTACATACCATATTTACTTGATGGTCAAATAGGGCATATCATGAGCCAGAAAGCAACCGGTGAAACCGCTCTACTCTACTCGAACCATTGAAGACCTGGCCAGCTTTGGCATGAACTGTCCCGATGCAAAGTTTCCTTTTCCTTTTTGTCCGAAACAGGAAGTCTTCTGTATCTAAAACGTATGAGACCTACCACATACAAAACTCTAATTGATTAACAGAAGCAGAAAACCAGATAAACAAACCGAATAATAGAAGACAATACCCATAATGCCACAATTTAATGCAAAACATATCATCATAATGCACCTAAATATAACTAGCTATATAGCAGAGTATTAAATGAATTACCTTGGACGAATGGCAAGCTATCTTACACTCCAAACCATTGGTGACTTTAAGGTCCTTCCATGGCCTCACAGATAGCAGACAATTCATCACTACTACCATACGCACATTTGTTCCTGCAAACATCACCAAAGCATTATTAGTCATGACACTCAGCTTCCTAACCTTCACACTCTTAATTATAGCCAACAGACCTCTTCAGAAGATCCCAGACTTCTCTTTTTTGTCAGGAAGAACTGAGAGGAATTCATTTTGCAGATAAGCGGAAAATTAGGGTCCATGGAAACAGCAGTCATTTCAGGCTTATCATGCCCAAATCCAAATAAGCTGAATGACACCCGGGTTGGTAAGGATGACTGCAAAGAAACAAATCATGATAATAAATTTAGTGAGCTGAAATTCTATAATCCTATAAAATACTACAACTTATAATACCACATAAAGGGCCTACACATTCAATGCGATAAATGTTCTCATCATGAAGAAGAACACGAGCATTTTCATGATAAACCACATCTACAAATCTTCCTGGCTTTCTTGATTTTTCAAATGCATAAAGTTGAACAAGTTTATTGTCCATCTCATCACTGGCGACTGTTTGGAGCTGAAAAAAGTACATGAAGCAGAATATTTGTGGTCAACAAAGGAGAAGGGAAAGAAACTTGAAGAAAGGGGAAAAAAGAAAAGAAAATTAAAGGGCAACAAACCTGTTTACAAGCTTGTAGATCAGCTTGTCTAATGTGAATAGAACATATGATTGTGTCCCAATGATGGCTCGACAATCATCCTCAAATTTTGTATTGTCAGAAGAACCGTCAAGCAAATTGTAAAGTGCATTCATGAATCTGTACCATATAATAAGGAGTTAGGAAGTATGTTCACTTCAAAGTTGCGAATAAAACAAGGAGACCAAAGCAAAGGTACCTAGCATAAGAATCCGAAGGGCTCATATCATTTGAAGCCCGCCATTTCCTCTCAGCAGATGATGAGTTAGTCTTTGCCGATTGTATTCTCTCATATAGTGTCTGTCAAATTAGTGAAAGGGTTGGGATACAAGTATATCTAAACCAACATCCACTAAATTCAAAAGAATACAGACACACACACACAAAGGACAATCTATTGGTCAAAGTTAAGTACTTGCATAAAAGCCATTAGATTAGATATGGACGGTTGAGATACAACAAACCCACTTTGATCCACTATGTATCTAGGAAGTTCATATCTGATCTAATCGCTGAAATGCAGTTACTTAAGTATGTAAGAAATACACATACACACTGTGGTGTGGTAGAAGAAACCTTACTTGGTGAAGCCTAAAAAGCACATAGAACGAATCATTTCCATAGAAAACCCTAGAGTCCTTCTCCTTGTCATGTAAAGCAGGAGGAACATGCTTTGCAAGAGGCTTCACAGTCAGGAGAAAACGTTCTGAAAGCGGTAAAGATATTCCGTCTCCTTCAACATCATGGGCATCAGCCATCCCTTCAGCTTCACCTTCACTCTCTGCCTTAGTATCATGCTCATCATTATCCCCATCTTCCTCACGCTCTTCACGAGAAACATTCCTCTCCTCACCAGACTCACTACAGAAACATCACCATTCTCGGAAGCATTTTCACTATCCTCTGATGACCTCTGAGCGCTTTCTTCACCTTCATCGTCAGCATCAGCATCATTTTCTCCCCCTGTCTCTCCACCGCACCTTTCTTCTTCCGCATGTCTGGCTTGATAGTGCCTGCCAACAACACATCCTTTGGTTTTTGGACAGCCTCCAAACCAGCTTCTCTGTAATTTGCAAAATTATCCTCCTCAAAATCTCCATTTGGGAGATATTTCACCTTCCTCTCTTTCATCTTGAAGTGTCTAGCAGACTCTTCAAGATATCTGAGACCTTTGTGCCTTCTACAATTGCTCCATTTGAGGATATAACAGGTCTTGTAGAATCACCACCCTGTGACGTCAACAGGAACATAAAAATCTTAGGCAGATATTTACCATGACAATACATAGATCAATATCCAAGACCTACCATCAGCTAAGTCAATCAAACGCCAGATTCATGGGTACTAAGGAATACAATCAATGGATTGACTTCTTAAAAGCTGGCATAAGACTTTATTTTATGATATACAAGTAAACCACAGATTTATTTAACCATCTAATTTCAATGCATCAAGATTCTAAACTATACCTTCAAGATGGTAACTTTAAATATCAAGTTTATGATCTCAATAAAATCTAAACAAGAAGGCTACAGAATTTGCCAGCAAAGCCAACAGTTTATGTAGACTCTAATTTTAGCTCATTTGATAGGTATGTTGTTAGAAATCTTTCAGCTTTTACCAAACAAACTCACGAGAAGACTCAACATGCCATGCACAGTATTCCGCAAATCAGTAGAAAAGTCTGCCACAACATACTGTAAAAAATCCTGTGTACAAAATAAAAAAAATATACTATATGAAACTCTCTTTGTTCCCATCTTAACTAAAATGTTCAATATACATAAGAACCAAAATTAAAACCATTCACACATTGCAGAGTTAAATATTCTCTTACTAAACCTTCAACCATGAGTAATGAAACTATTAACTAAAATTAGTTTCACCATAAATGTATCACCGCACAGTTAACCTTACCTCTGATGAAGGTAACTCAAGCCCACCGTCAACAGTGCCATTACCTAGTCTGGATGGAGTAGGACTAAGCCCTTTCATAAAGAAAAAAGGGTGGGGTATTTCAGAAATCTAGTCATAGTTTCGAAAATAGTAGTAAGAAAACAAAAGAAGCAGTATGTCCGTTAGTACAGACAAAAACTTTCATTGGTATCATTCTGCAAACCTGATGAGTTTTCTTGATTAGTTCTTCCATTACTTTGCTCCAACCCAGGGGGTGATAAATTAGAATTGACTAATCTTTCATTGGAATTGTCTTGTTTGCTAACTCCAGACGTTTCATCGGCTGTAGATGCATTACTCTGCACTTTACCTTTGTTGAGAGGTATTGCAGAAAGTATCACCTTTACACGCAGCACGATCAATGTCAAGGGAACTTTCATCTTTAACCCCATTAGCCCCATTTACTGCCCAAGTCCTGCAAGAGCTTGACTGTTCAGGTTGAATGCTTTCGTCTCCATTTCTTGACGAATTTAACTGTTTGGAATTCGTTGCAGTAGCACCCGCCCCCAGGACTGCCATCAGTGTCTCCCGCACTCACAGTACCATTTTTGCCAGTATGATTTTTCGCCTTCACTACATCTTCAGTATCTTCTGCACCTTGAGGCCGAGTAGGAACACCAAGCATTGGTTCAAGGAAGGTTGTCCATATCTTCATAACTTTATCCAATTGCTCGGTAGTGCAAACTTCTCCACAAGAATATTTGATGAGTTGATACAGATCTTCATGGATTTCAGGATCAGGGTACTCAAATTCCAAATTGGGAATAATAGGTCGTCTATTTCCAGCAGCGATTGAGAGAAGAACGTCATCTTCCTTCCGCTTCTTCTCACTGATCTCTTTAATCTCCGCCAGCAAGGCTGCAAAAATTTGTTCACATCCACGAGAAGAAAGTGGAAACAATCAATAATTCCCATAGTAAAAAAGAGTGATTGCAAAAAATGGAAGAATATAGATTTTAATAAATTAAAAGGAAACGAACGAAAAAGCCTGCTTTAATCAATAAAAAGAATAGCATGGCCTGCCCAAAAAGGAAGATTAACAGTGTAGAATATGGTCTCATTGATCTTTTACTTCAAGTAGCATACATAATTATAGTGGAAACTGCGATATGAGGTTTTTAGATTACCTTTTGTGCTTAAGCTCTTTGTGTCCTGTTGCTTGAAGTAGAAGCTACGATGATCAAGTGACTTGTGATAGTTCTTGGCATATTATCAGCCCAAACTTTATTAAAATCAGAACGACACCTTGCCCACTCTTCTTGCTTTTGCTTCAAACGGGTTAATATAACAGGCAAAGCTAATGGACCATTTTTTCTCAACACATCCATCACATCAAGCCCATGGTCACCATATAATCGCTCAATGCACCTCAGATTCAGAGCTAGAAAAGAAGAGAGGAGAAGAGTCCCGTCAAATATATATAAGAATAAAGAAAATCAACAACTGAGCTCAGATTACATAAACAGGCATTCCTCTATTCAGTCATTAAAAAGAATATAACCTGTGAAGTGTTCTTCAATACGGATTGGACTGTCCATCTTGATCGTATTGTTATTGATCTTTTCTAATAGTTCTTCAACACGCTTGGTCGTTACATTCACAGACTCTAACAACATATCCAGTTCAAACCTAAGAAAAACAATAAGAAAAATTACCCAGTGACAAAGTCAATATAGCCAAAACTGGAAATCCTTTCAAATAATTGGTAGTGCAATAAAGGGTAAAATATCGATGCAAACAACATGCACAAGTTTCTCTATTTTTTCGATATTTACCTACCAGAAAACAAATGTCAGAAACAAAACACAGGTTTCATCATTTATAAATCAGTATGCAATTTAAGTGCAAGAATGACAACATAAAACCTATATGCCAATGACAATGAAGAGAATTGGGGAGTGAAAAAGAAAACAGAACAGCCACATTCAGCTGATGCCTCTTGGAAACCGATAATATAGCGACAAATCGACGTAGATACCTGAAATCTAAGGCCAACCTATCATCCTCACAACGAAACAGGCTTTCTTCATACTGGTTTTTGCGCATGTGTTTAAAAGAGTAATCCTCACTTCCAGAAGTGACGGATACCCAATGATCATTCAATACTTCAGACGCAAGCTCCGTTCTTTGGCTAGCAGAAGGTATTGGATACTGCAAGACATATATAAATACAAAATTTCTGTAAAAGCATCAAACCTCCTTAAAAGTAAACATAGATGATTCTAAGAAAGCATCACATACATTCTTTGGAAGGAGACGATAGCTTGGAGTGCAGCGCTCACAGTTAGAGAGGTCAAGCTCATTAATAGGTTTTGCCAAGTATTTATCCTTACTGGAAAATATAGAAATCTTCTGGCCTCCGACTTCTTTATTTCCAGAGGCACCATTTTTCTCAAGTCGATCCCTTTCTCGAGTTTCACGCTCTCTATCTTTAACCCCATCATCCCTTTCACGATCTCTATCCCTATCCCTATCCTCTACCTTCACTGATCTGGGTAAATGTCCTTCATTCCACAAGGACTCTGTGATGAATCAAGAATTAAGAGTTGA